>CM019072.1:57378477-57432746 GCA_009667805.1 Leptobrachium leishanense
TCCTCACACTAATTTCGGTTATCGACGGTTAAGGAACTTTACAGGAAATGTACCAACTCCGGCGGGAGAAGAAACCTTTGAGGATTGGGGTGGAACAGGCGATGCAGGCACTGGATGGAGTGGGACGTCCCTGAGGCCCAGAAAAAGCAAAGGATCACCGAGAGTTTAAAGGGACCTGCGTCAGAAGCGGTGAGAAACCTAAAACTGAGTAGGAAAGATTGTACTGCTTTGGATTATTTGAACGTTCTTGAAGAAGTCTTTGGGCGAACAGAAAAGGCAGCGGAACTGGTATATCAGTATGAACACACCTATCAGAAGAGAGGTGAGAGAATGATTGATTACATGAGGCCTTGGATAAGATTCTGCACCAAATACTCCTCAAGAAAGGGGCCAAACGGCTGACGTAGATAAGATACGAATAAAGCAGATCCTGAGGGGCTCTCAACCGCTAGACCCGGTGTGATGATGCAGCTGAGAAGCAGAGCAGTTAATCAAGAGTTGAAGTACCTGGAACTGATCGAGTTGTACGAGAGGAGGAGGCTCTGCTGGAAGAGAAATCCTTCAGGCGGGGAGAAAGGGCTTATGCACAACCTGCAATATATAACGACGGTCTGCAGCCTGAAAACGACTCGTTAGACACCTATGGATCTGACCTGGATGAACAGGAGCAGTTAGTCGGTTTTAAATTCATCGAAAAGGCTGCCAAAGAATCGAACTCTTCCGAACGAAGCGAGTTGTTTAAGACTGTAAAGAAGGTACAGGAAGCTCAAAATGAACTGCAGCAAGCGCACGCTGAACTGTGCAGGGTGTTGATGAAGGTGACCGAGATGCAGGGGGAAATGCAAAAGTTCCTAACAGGTATGCAGACGACTGAAGTTGCCGTGGCGTCTGGTTTCAAATCTCTTATTAGAACCTCAACAAGCAACTGTGTCTCCACTTTCGAGAAGAGATGTTTCGGTGTGGAGAAATGGGCCATTTCCGTGCGCAGTGTAAAGGCGGGAAGCCTGAGAGGGATAAAGTTGAGTGGCTGCTGAAAGCCCTAGAGGGACTGTTATCTACTCCACCAGCGGGAAACGCCAGAGGGCACCAGTAAAGGAGCAACCTAGGTGCCCAGAAGTTGAACCTCGCTCCAGAACCAATTTAAAACTAAGAGGGCAAGAGGGCCCAAAGCCAAGCCAACTGCTGAGCCTGCCAGAATGGAAAGAGTCACTCCTTAGCGTCCGGTCTGCGTCATGGGGAGGCAATGCACACCCAAAACCTGCACGGGCCAAGAAAAAGGCCAGGGTCCAGCAAACTGGGTCTAAGCGTCCGGATACCTCCACCAAGTTTCCTGACCAGCTGATAGGTCCTTCTCCGATTGTGCCAATCAAGTGGAGGGAGTCTACACCAAAGCTCTGTTAGATTCAGGGGCTCAAGTGACTTTGATTTATAAAGACTTCTATGAGAAACACTTAAAGCACATTCCTCTGCAAGAATTGAAGGATTTGGAAATATGGGGTATCGGCACTGAGAAACTCCCTTATGACGGGTATCTGCAAGTAAGGTTGGAGATCGGATCTGAAGTCATCGGACAGTCCGGAGGCTGTGACGCCTTGGCCATTGTGTGCCCCCGACCCTCGGGTGCGAACAGAAGCTCTCTGATAGTGGGGACAAATACGGACCTAGTGCGGCGTCTCCTGACCCCCATCGTAGTGGAAGAAGGGTCAACTCAAGGAGTGCACCCCATGTTACGACCGGTCTATCAGAGATGGATTGAAGAACGGAAGCACCTGCTGAGGTGGGAAGACTGTGGAGACTGGGTGGGACAGAGAAGGTTCTGCAAGCAGGAGAAGTAGCGAGCTTCCGGGTTTCAGTCAAGTTGAACGGATCGCAACCAGGTCCCTATGTGGTGCTGGGAACCGATGTCAATCATGGGAGTGAAACCGGAGTCGAAGTAATTCCTGAAATAATCTCCACCAAAGCCCTGAAGAGAACCCGAGGAAGAGTCTCGGTCAGTGTGTGCAATGTGACAGATTCTCCAGTAGTCCTTAAAGCACGAATGCCTATCGGGCAAGTAGAGTCTGCTACACCCCTCTCCACCGATTTAGGAGGGGAGTGGATAAAGAGATTCCAGATGAAAGATTCTACCCTAAAGACGCCCCATTTCACCTGAGTGGAAGAAACGTCTTCAGTCTCAAGTTCTAAAGTGGAAAGAATTATTCTCGAAAGATGAGTTCGATGTGGGCCTGGCTAAGAGTACGGAACACCGCATTCGGTTGCAAGAAGACAAGCCGTTTCGTGAAAGGTCAAGGCGAGTTCCGCTGGGAGACTTGGATGATCTGCGAGAACAGCTAAATGAGTTGCAGAGAACCAATGTGATTCAAGAGTCCAGGAGCCCATATGCATCTCCAATAGTGCTGTCAGGAAGAAGAATGGTTCTGTCCGCTTGTGCATAGACTATCGCACCTTGAACCGAAGAACCATCCCCGACCAATACGCCACTCCTCGGATTGAAGATGCCTTGCAGTGTTTGTCTGGAGCAAAGTGGTTCAGTGTATTAGACCTGCGAAGCGGATATCATCAGATACCGATGCACCCTGAAGACCAAAGAAAACTGCGTTCATTTGTCCACTGGGGTTCTTTGAGTTCAATAGAATGCCTCAAGGTCTGACGGGAGCTCCAGCCACGTTCCAACGGTTGATGGAGAAGACAGTCGGGGATATGAATCTAATCGAAGTGTTAGTGTACCTGGATGACATAATTGTGTTCGGGAAGACTCTGGAAGAGCATGAGCAACGTTTGGAGAAGGTCTTGAAGAGGCTCCATGAAGAGGGGTTGAAATTGTCTCTGGAGAAATGCCAGTTCTGTTTACCGTCAGTCACATATCTGGGACACGTGGTCTCGGCAGAAGGTGTTTCGACAGATTCTCGAAAGTTGGAGGCCGTAGCTTCTTGGCCTAGACCTCGAAACGTCACTGAACTTAGATCTTTCTTGGGATTCTGCTCATACTATCGAAGATTTGTGGGAGGATTCGCGAAGATAGCTCAGCCGCTGAACAAACTCCTACAGAAAGAAACCACCGAAGAAGGCTGTAAGGTCTCTGACCGAAACCCCTCCGCTCCAGGACCAAGGAAAGCTAAAGAGTCCATACAAGGTGAATGGACTAGTCAATGTGAAGGTGCGTTTGTGAAGCTGAAAGAGAATCTAACCCGAGCTCCTGTTCTGGCCTACGCGGACCCTCAAAAGCCGTATGAACTACATGTGGATGCCAGCCGAGAAGGTCTGGGAGGAGTCCTATATCAGGAGTATGATGGATTGCTGAGGCCTGTGGCGTACGTGAGCCGGAGCCTTGCGCCTTCTGAGAAGAACTATCCTACTCACAAACTGGAGTTCCTAGCCTTGAAGTGGGCAGTGGTGGACAAGTTGAAAGACTATCTGTATGGAGCTGAGTTCGTGATCAAGACGGATAATAATCCTCTCACCTATATCCTTACTACTGCAAAACTGGACGCAACGGGACATCGGTGGTTGGCCGCTCTGTCAGGGTTTCGGTTCAGCCTGAAGTATCGCCCTGGGTGAAACAATCGAGATGCTGATGCTTTATCAAGAAGACCCTACACTACAGAATGGACTCAGGTGACTCCAGACGGAGTGCAAGCTTTGTGTCAAGGAACAGAAGCCGGGTCAAGGGAGGAGTTGAAGCGGAGGCCATAGGAGTCATGGCCGCGGCTGTTCCTGAGTTCTACTGTAACCCTACGCAATTGAGGGATGAAAATCTACCTACCTTTTCTAAGCAGGACCTGAAAGCGGATCAATCTAGAGACCCTTTGATTGCATTGACCATAAAGGCCCTGACTGCAAACCAGCGAGAGATTCTGTTAACCAATTCCCCGGATGGAGCCAGATTGGTTTACAAAGAGTGGGAGCGGTTGAAGATGTTGGATGGGGTGGTCTACCGAAGGGGCCCCTCGACCAATTCGAAGAGATTCAACAGTTATTTCTCCCCACTAAACACAGGGAGAGTGTGTTGCGATCATTACATGATGAGCATGGACATTTGGGTGCTGAGAGAACTTTTAAGTTGGTGCGAGATAGGTTTTATTGGCCTTGCATGAGGGCTGAAGTTGAGAGTTATTGCCATTCCTGTCTGAGGTGCATTCAGAGGAAAACTCTACCAACTCGAGCTGCTCCAATGAGCCATCTACAGAGTCAGGGACCCATGGATTTGGTGTGCATTGACTTCCTGTGCTTAGAGCCGGATGCTAGTGGGCAAGGGAACATTCTGATAGTGACTGACCACTTCACCCGTTATGCCCAAGCTTTTTCTACAAAAGACCAACGCGCTCCGACAGTGGCGAAGGTGCTGATGGAAAAGTTCTTTGTTTCATTACGGCCTGCAAGAAGAATACACTCTGATCAGGGAAGAGACTTTGAAAGTAGATTGGTCGGGCAATTGCTGGAGTTGTTGGGAATTCAAAAGACTCGAACTACGCCATACCACCCTCAGGGTGATGCTCAGCCTGAAAGGTTTAATCGCACGCTGCTAAACATGCTGGGGACCTTGTCTAATGTAGAGAAGCAGAGTTGGAGTCGTCACATAGCTACTCTGGTGCATGCATATAACAGTACGGAGAGTGATGCAACGGATATTCACCGTACCGTCTTATGTTCGGAAAGAGAAGCTCGACTGCCGGTTGATTTGGCATTTGGGTTCATCTCTAGACCAGACGTCGGTAGCTTCTCATAGAAACTACGTGGATAGACTTCGAAGAATCTGGCTTCTGCGTTTGAACAGGCCTGTTTTGACTTCAGGTAACAGGGAGCAAAGGAACAAGAAGAACTATGATTTGAAGGTTCGAATACAAGATCTACAACCCGGTGATAGGGTTCTGTTGAAGAATTTGGGTGTGCTGCGAGACACAAGCTGGCGGATAGATGGAGTTCTCAGGTTTACATTGTTTGCAAACAACTGCCAGGTCTGCCGGTGTATCAGATTCGCCCTGATGGAAAGGCTGGTCCCCTCAAGAATTGGCACCGAAATCACTTGTTACCTTTGAGAGAGGCTGTGAGGATACCAGTGGAAAACGAACTTCCTCCGGCGAATCCGCGATGCTCCACGTGTCCCTCCTGTTACTCGGTCTCAACAGACTCGGGTTGTTGGAGAGAGCGAAAGAGACAGCGACGAAGAGAGTTCTGTTTAGATTGGATGCGCTCGCCAGAACCTGAAGAGGTCGTCCCAGTTCCTTGTCAATGGGAAAGTAACCTGAGGGCTGAAGCTCCTGAATTTCAGTGGAATTCCCCGAGAATATGGAACTCCCTGAAACCTTGAACTTCCGTTAAGGGTCCCGGATACTGTTGGAGACTCTGTAGCTCCTGAAGACGAACCTTACGACTACAGTTCTATGCCTTCCCTGGAGGGATCGTACTCGGAGGAAGTGTCTGCTCCAGTGGCAGACATAAGGACTGAGCCTATACCTATAGTACTTCCACCTGAAGAGGAACGGAAGGAGCCTGAACAAAAACGCTCTATTCGACCGCCCCAGCGACTTACCTATGACTCACCAGGACATAGCACTGAAGAGGCCATCACCACTGTGCAGAGATTGCCCGAAGTGTCTGCTATGTTAGCTGAGGTAGCCCAGAACATGAGTCAGCTTGAGAAAGTGTTTCTAACCCACTGCATGTATGCTGCTGAACCTGTATATGCTGTATAAATTGTGTGCAAATTGTAAAAGGATAATGTAACTGTTGTACCTCCTTGGAGAGACCCAAGAGTTCTAGGAGGGGGAGAGTGTAGCGATGTGTTAAAGTTTACTGTGGCAGTACCCATTTTTGGCCACAAGATGGAGACAATCACGATTAAAGACCCTGGACACTCGAACTACATGTCCCGGCATGCTTTGCGAAGAAACAGGAAGTGGGTGGGTTTTTGGAGACGCTGTACATCCTGCACCTCGGGGAGAGCAGGCAGAGCGCGCCAGGGAGTAAAGGAGAGCGGATGCACACACAGAGAAGGAGAGACCAAAAGATAGGCCGGAGCGCAGACAGAGTGGATCGGGCCTTAGGATTGGGTCACCCAGCCTTGCGGGATACAGACATCACCCTCTATACTATCCGAGTGCAGTTGAAGGAGAGAAGACCCCTCGAGTAAGGAGTACCGCGGTCGATTGAAGCGGGGAGCAGGCGGTAAGCTGGATGAGTCGCGGCTGACAGATAGAGGGCCAGACAACAGATCCGGTGGTCGGCGTCCCCCAGTCAACATCGAGCGGAGAGACGTCCTGGGTCAGCGGAACCTCAAGCTTGCGCTGGATGGGTGAGAGGCCCCCAAGGCCGTATGTAAATAAGAGCGTACGCTGCTGTTTCCTTCTAAACCACAGGGCCCCAACTGACTAGTCGAAGACATCATTAAAGTAAACTCACTGGCCAGTTGAAAAGTACCCGGGTACCATATACACACGAATACACACCATTTCATGTTCTGGGACTTAACCTGTGCAGGACTCAGTTTTCCTTTTTTTTTTCGAATCGGGACAAGGGGGCAAAGTTAAAGTTACGCTCTGAACACTTGTTTTCCTTTTTTTGTTCCCGCTGCGCGTTTACCGTGATACGAGAACTGTGTATTTTATTGTGTCCCGCTACGCGGTTTTTCCTCGTGTTTTCGTTTCTTTTACCGCTACGCGTTTATCGTGTTACGAAAGTACTGTAAATCTTCCTGCATATACCGTGTCTCAAGAGCTGCAAACCTTTTTAGTAAACCTTTTAACTTGTAAAACTTACAGCGGTGTTGGAGTATATTTATTCCCTAGTGCGGGGAGACTGACCCGTGGTTCATTTTCAGCGGCTCCTCCGGGAGTGAGCGCTACATATATATATATATATATATATGGACTGCGCATGCGAGCAGCCCGGGGTGCTGGGCGGTTGGATGCGCGCGCAGCCGGTGCGCGCGCGCCACCCGCCGCAGCACGCCCAAAGCGTCCTACGGAGGTTTGCTGCCGGCGGCATCCAACCTCCGTTGGACGCTTTGGGCGTGCTGCGGCAGGTGGCGCGCGCATCCAACCGCAACAGCCTGTTACGGAGGTTGCCACGCGCCTCCCGCCGCAGGACCACCAATGTTGGAAGGGCGCAAAAAGAGCCCAGAGTCCAGCACCGAGCCCATCACCGAGCCCAGAGCCCAGCACTGAGCCCAGAGTCCATCACTGAGCCCAGCGCCTGAGCCCAGCGCCTGAGCCCAGCGCTTGAGCCCAGCGCCTGAGCCCCACGCCTGAACCCAGCGCCTGAGCCCTGAGCCCAGCACCTGAGCCCAGCGCCTGAGCGCAGAGCCCAGCGCCTGAGCGCAGAGCCCAGCGCCTGAGCCAGCACCTGAGCGCAGAGCCCAGTGCCTGAGCCCAGCGCCTGAGCACAGAGCCCAGCGCCTGAGCCCAGCGCCTGAGCCCAGCGCCTGAGCAGAGCCCAGCGCCTGAGCCCAGCGCCTGAGCGCAGAGCCCAGCGCCTGAGCCAGCGCCTGAGCGCAGAGCCAGCGCCTGAGCCCAGCGCCTGAGCGCAGAGCCCAGCGCCTGAGCCCAGCGCCTGAGCGCAGAGCCCAGCGCCTGAGCCCAGCGCCTGAGCGCAGAGCCCAGCGCCTGAGCCCAGCACCTGAGCACAGAGCCCAGCGCCTGAGCACAGAGCCCAGCGCCTGAGCACAGCGCAGAGCCCAGCGCCTGAGCAGAGCCCAGAGCCCAGCGCCTGAGCCCAGTACCTGAACACAGCCCAGCGCCGAGTGCAGAGCACAGAGCAGAGCACCAAGCAGAGCACAATAGATGGCACAGAGCAGAGCACAACCCATTAAAGGCACAGAGCCGAGCACAATAAACGCCACAGAGCCGAGCACAATAAACGCCACAGAGCCGAGCACAATAAACGCCACAGAGCCGAGCACAATAAACGCCACAGAGCCGAGCACAATAAACGCCACAGAGCCGAGCACAAAAAATGCCACAGAGCCAAGCACAATAAACGCCACAGAGCCAAGCACAATAAACGCCACAGAGCCAAGCACAATAAACGCCACAGAGCCAAGCACAGCACAATATACGGCACAAAGCACAGCACAATAAACGGCGCCGAGCACAGAACCAAGCACAACACAATAAACGGCGCAGAGCACAATAAAAAGCAGAGCACAATATACGGCACGGAGCAGAGCACAGAGCCGATGTGCAGAGCCCAGCACAGAGCCGAGCAAAACAGAATAAACGCTACAGAGCCAAGCACAATAAACGCCACAGAGCCAAGCACAATAAACGCCACAGAGCCGAGCACAATAAACGCCACAGAGCCAAGCACAATAAACGCCACAGAGCCAAGCACAGCACAATAAACGCCACAGAGCCAAGCACAGCACAATAGACGCCACAGAGCCAAGCACAATAAACGGCACAGCGCCGAGCACAGCACAATATACGGCACAGAGCACAGCACAATAAACTGCACAGCCAGTCACAGCACAATAAACGGCGCCGAGCACAGAACCAAGCACAACACAATAAACGGCGCAGAGCACAATAAAAAGCAGAGCACAATATACGGCACGGAGCAGAGCACAGAGCCGATGTGCAGAGCCCAGCACGGAGCCGAGCAAAACAGAATAAACGCCACAGAGCCGAGCACAATAAACGCCACAGAGCCGGGCACAGTACAATAGACGGCACAGAGCCGAGCACAACAGAATAAACGGCACAGAGCCGAGCACAGAGCCAAACACAGCACAATAAATGGCACCGAACCAAGCACAACGCACCACACTTATCAATAGACTGCCCTCTGGGCAGGCTTTACACCTAGTAAATACATAAAGGAGATTTCTCGCGTGAACGAAGCCGGCGGATGACGTACAAAATTGACACATTTCAGCGATATGGAAAGCTTGTGGTACTTTAAACAAGTGGGAGCGATCATCGTTACGTCAGACAGTTGTACATGAAGAGGCAGACAGGACAAAAATCAAAAACATTCTCTCTTTCATCCCAATGGCACTTTAACCTTGGGGCTGCTTTAGTGTTCTGGATGTAAGTAAGCATTAAGAGAAAGTCAGAGCGAAAGCACGGAGCGGTGTGTTAACGGTTTGGATAGAGACACATAAAAGAGGGGGGATGACAAAATCCTAAAAACATGCTTAATTAATCTATGTTCTCTTACCTGAAATCTCTTCTAGTTGCTGCATTCCAGCTTTTCTGTTGACGCATTGCTGCGAAACAGCTTCATCTTTTAATATTTCTTGTGAGCTTATAACATCTTGTTCTTTAAAAAACAATTCTCTGCATCTGCATTCGATGGTCCCTCCAGAAAGTTTTTGAGTACTGCATCTGTCTTTAGTTTTTAATCCACTGCCTATTCCTTCTTCCGGAGACTGTTGGTGATGACCATCATTCATGGAGTCAACATCAGTATGCATGGGATTAAAGACCGTGGAAAAATGTCCAGAACATGTCGGTCCGTTTGCAATTTGTTTTGATTTCTTGAGTAGGGCTTCCATTGTTGAACCAGGGACATTCAATTCATCTTGGCAACAATGTCCAGTTAAGAAGGGATGCATTATACACCTACAATTAGGCACTGTACAGAAACCTAATCAAAGACAAAGTGAGAGAGTAATGTCTTTATTACTGATTAAATATTACAAGAATATATCTGACATCCTACCCAAAACTGCCATTAACTGAATGGCACTCAATTTATCAGTCTCAGATGCCTACAAAGTAGTTGGTGGATTATGAAACCACCCACCTACCATTATATTCCTTACAACTAAATTACACCAAGATGTATCTTAATATTAAACTTTACAGAGGTTGCACTAAAGGTAGCAAAAAAGGTCATACCTGTGAAGAAGATGGAGATGAGGAGAAAGGTAAATGGAAGCAAAGGAATGGAAAAAGTTAGAAACATGAGGTAAACAACATGCGCTACCCTTGGGGATAGTCGCGGTAACACTTCCACACTGCCGCGAGTATCACCTTTTGGAGTCCATAGGACTCCATGCAGGGTTGCACTGCCGGGCCAAAAGCCCTGCCCGATCTCGCTCTTGTGATAATGCACAGCGCCACGGAGGGAGACTGGGGACTATTTGTCCCCAGTCTCACTCTGCCCCCAGTGGCAAGAAGCAGCAGATCGGGCCATCGTTCTCCCTGTGGGTTGAGAAGTGAATATTGGATTTATTGGGGGGTGGGTTTGCTGGTGCTAAATGATTCTGCAAAATCAGAAAACACCAGCTTCTAGGTGATGGCAAATTTTTCGTTATCCCATCACTGTGGTAATTAGCGCTAGGACTTTATAATACTTTACTTATCATAATGCTAATTAGTGATTGCGCTCCCCCTGTTATGTATAGGGTGCGCAAAGTCCAGAAAACTTGCGCAGACTAGCATAGTCTCCGATTCGCTAACTGAATTTTAAGGGTTTAACGGCTGGGTAGAGTAGAGGTAATGTCACCGCTCTGCATGGAGAGAGCCTGTGGAGTCATGGGTTCGATCCCAGCGAGCAACCTCTCCAGTAAGTGTCCTTGGCAAGACACCTAACGGTACATACTCGCCACCCAGGACATACTTGAAAACGAGAGAAATCTCAATGTATCCTTCCTGGTAAAATCCTTTCACAAAAAAAAAAAGAAAAAAATGGGTGGCATGCGTTTAAGTCACTTATCCTGACGTTAACGCTTACTCATCCAAACGCTACACTTACAGGGTTATTCAGAGAGCGTGAAAAGCAGGAGAACGACTGGAGAATGAAAAAGTCTAGGTCAAAATATCCAAACCAGAAAAATTCTCACTTTCCAAATCGGCTATTTTGACCTAGAATTTTTCATTCTCTAGTCATTCTCCTGCCTTTCATGCTCTCTGAATAACCCTGTTAGTGTTCACTAGGGAATAGGGCCCTTAGTTGGCTACTTGTAGGGACATATCTGTGCCAAGGTATTTCGCTATATTGGCGGAGGGACATCCCCGGCACAAATAGTTACATTTGATTGTAGCCAGTGGTGTTACTTATAGAGTTGGGCCATATAGGACCTTTCTACATGTAAGTGTGTGCAGTGAATCAACTAGGATGTCTTAATATTTTTTTGTTAGCCTGTTAGTCTCTGTACTTGTCTTTTGTCTGTATACTTATGTTTATTTTAACATTACTACTAATAAAGTATTATTTTGATTTATATTTATTCCCTAGCACTTCTCTTAGTACTACATTCTCCTTCGCTTTTGGAGGAGTAACTTTCGTTGCTTCTGATTCTCTATATACACTTAGGATTAACTCCGTTTTGACATAGGAGGTGCTTCCCTATTTATTCTTAGACTATGTTCTTATTACACATCATAACATAAAACGCATAAGCAGTAATTGTTTATCTTAGTGATTTAGTTGTTCTATTTCAATGATTTGTTTAATATAGATAAGAAAAATAAAATAACTTATAAAATAAAGTGATGTGGTACCTTACAATTTATTTTTTACCTTTTAGTCCTTGGCATGACTTCAGATGCAGCCTGAAATGCTGATGAATGGGGTTTTGCCAAGAACCCGATACTGGCGATATATTGAAAGGGCACATATAAATTTCCCCACAGCTTCTTGAAGAAAGATCTTTAAGCTGCATGATTTTGTTGTGGTCTTCAATACTGGTGTATGGGTTGTGCATCATCTCAAAATCAGATGAGAAATTTGCATTATGGAATTTCTGAAATCTCTTTATGCAGATATTCTATGGATGATTGGAGATAATGTTTTACGAGTATGCCAATTTTCTTGGCTAATAAGTAAATTATACATAGTGAGGCAAATATATTTCATTAATGGTGCTGATATCTTATTTATAGACATACGTATCAATATACAGGGCCTTATTACGCTCTTAGCTTTAAAACGCGGGCGCAAGGGAGGAAAAACTGCGCCCTCAGTTTCCCACCTTGCGCCCGCGTTTTATCGCTGGATTACAATGCAGGTGCAAACAATGTTGCTTGCATTGTTATCGAGCGTAAAAATGCTGGATACTCGAGGCAGCGCTGAGCGCAGCCGCTATCATCCACTCGCTGGAGTCCATAGGACTGCATTGAGTTCCTCGCTGGTCACGTGACCAGCCGGATCTCGCCTCACGAGATCCAGTCGGTCGGCGTAGTGATATGCAGGGAGAGGTTGG
Source organism: Leptobrachium leishanense (assembly GCA_009667805.1). Classification (NCBI taxonomy): domain Eukaryota; kingdom Metazoa; phylum Chordata; class Amphibia; order Anura; family Megophryidae; genus Leptobrachium; species Leptobrachium leishanense. The sequence goes on from CM019072.1 coordinate 57,390,626, forward strand.
GGGGACTTTCCCTGCTCCCGCCGACCGGAGGAGGCGATCGGAGCAGCGGTCCTCGGCGCGGGACAGAATGTGAGTATAGGACTCTTCTTTTTAAAGCTGGTGTTAACGGATTCTGCAGAAGCGGAATCCGTTAACACCAAGTCCTGGCTCTGGGTAACTTTGCACTGACCAGAGCCAGGCGTTAATCAGCGCTGGGACATTGTAATACCAGCGCTGATTAAAACTTTGTGCTCCCCATGTTAAGCATAGGGAGCGCAAAGTACAGTAACCTCGCGCAAAGAGGCGCAAGGTACCAAACGCAAACGGGTTTTTTAGCCCGTTTGCGTTTAGATTGTAATATGCGGTAAACACCGCAGCAAACGTTAACGCTCACGCATGTGAGCGTTAACGTTTGCGTTAAAATCATAATAGAGCCCACAGACATTGCCACACACATTCACACACAGGGCAGCCATCAGGGGGTGACAGTCCATGACCTGTTCAGGGGCCCAGTTTATCCAGGGGGCCCTTGCCAAACCCTATGTGCACCTTAAGTGCAAAATAGGTAAAGATCCTTCCATGTCACCCAGGACTGGTCAACCAAGATACCAGCAATTTTCCCAGTGGGCCGTGGCATCTAGGGGCCGGTCAGAACACTCTAGCTCATAACGGAGAGATCGATTAGTATGATCTGCACCAGGGAACTGTTTTTTATCCCATTGCTGGACCTCCAGGGATTTAGCCCATTCCCGAAAAAATAAGGTTGGCAGAAACGGGAAAATTTTTATATTTTTAATAAGCTTATTGAAATGGGCAGCTGACAGACACCCGACACACAGAGACTTTGGCACCTCATACAACCACACTCAAATCCTGGAAACTCCCCTATACACAGACCTTGACACCACTCCATACATGACTCCTGTCACTACCCGATGTTTACATGTACAATGACACCTCTCTCACACACAAACTGACCGTGCTACCCCCAGAGTGACTCTTTCACGAAGATGGAACAATACACTTACCCTCTTAGTTTTAAAGCTGTCTGCTTTAGAAACTAAAAGTGACAGCTCTCTCTCCAATCTGTGGAAATCCCTCAAAAGATTGTGGTTCCTCCTTTGTGCCTTCTGCTGACTCTGATGTATTTCTTCCAAATGTTTGCAGAGCTCAACTTTTCTCTCCCTGCACAGCAAATAAATGCAATAGGTTTTCCAGAATAAAATAAAACATCAGAAAATATAATTATATGTCCATATCATCCAACTGTCCTGGAAGAGTCTTAAATTAATTACTATAGATACTTACACATGGCATAATGTTTGACCCAATTTATTTGCACTTTAAATAAATAGGTATGAACAGGGCGGCTCTAGTGTTTGTGGGGTCAGGTGCAAGGTAAAATGCGGAACCACCTTTTTCATAGGAATGAAATGACTGAATGTGATGGGAATGGGGGTCTGAGTAACACGCGTGTCATAGAGATTGAAGAATGCGTGAGGCTAGAGTGAACTAGGAGTAGATTTGTGGTTGGGTGTGTGACGTAGGAGTGAGTGCGTTAATAGGAGGGGTTATCCAATAAGCACTAAGCTTGCCACTGAATTACACCGAACGGTGAATTTCAAACCACCAAAAAGACACAGGCTGGATCTTCTTTTCGAAAGTAAACTTAATAAAATAAAAACATGTAAAAGAAATGGATAAAACAGGTACCTGTGTCTTTTTGGTGGCTTGTGGATTTGGCCGAGCCTGAAAAAATCTATATGCGCAAACCTTAGAGCTATTGAAGCTCCAATAAGTGTAAGTGAAAAATTGGCTGAAAAGCATATATACACTTATATTTTTCATTCTGCACAAGGAGAGTTGCGCTGTCTATTCTTGTCTTATATGGTTCCTTGATATGTGAAGGGAAACAGCCGTGTAAGGTGTGGGTCACCTGTGAACAATATAGAAGAAAAAACAACCCAAAACGTGCAGTTCCACTTAGAGCCAGTGCTAGGCTCTACGTTTGTGAGTTAAACATCATTCATTGCATTTTACTTATAGTATATATTTGATATACTGTACTTCACCATTGTGTATTTTTATATTTTGTTTTATGTACCAAAATATGGTCTGCTGATCTATGAGAGACACCAAGATCCTGATAGCAATTTTTATTGCGCTGATCAAGATACGTATATGTTTCTTTCATTCACCTGGTATAGGGAAGACCACTGTGTTTGATCAAGCTTTTGGGAGATTGGTGGTGGACCTGATTTGTGGCGCTGACCTGCTTGTTTTATATTGTCTTCTAGAAATCAACCTAGGGAAGCTGGCAGTAGAAAAGGAGGCAGCAGCAGCCATAGCCGAAGCAGAGGCTCTGGAAGCAGCTACGCACCTCAACAAAGAACGCAGCAGATGCAGCAGCGTGCTCGATCTAGGAGAAGATCACCAGGACCCATTACAACGAACATCAAAGTACGTATATCAACACTCTAAGCAATCTTCAGCCTGCACAAGAATCAACCGATGTCATCAGACCGACAAGCCAAGCACCACAAATAAAGCAGCAAACAGCCAACCCGGAAGTTCAGCACTTCAGACAGGAGAATGCAGAACAGAGTGGCACTGCCCACGGAGACTTCTCTACACAACAAAGAAACCAACCGCCATTGCAGCGTGCGGAGATATCCTTTACGCCAAAACGGTATGATGCTAACCTGCTCGAATCAGAGACTCCTAAAAGGTATGGCTACACACCCCACCCTCCTAACAATACACTGCAACCCTATTCTAGTAATAACCAAGCTACTATGGACTTTGCAAGGTTCCTCTCACGCCGTGAGCTAATTACCAAAGGACTTGTAAAGTTCAGTGATCGTCCAGAAAACTACAGAGCCTGGCGGTCTACTTTCCAGAATGTGATTAGAAACTTAGACTTGTCATATAGCAAAGAGTTAGATCTCCTAGTTAACTGGCTTGGGAATGAGTCTGCAGAACACGCCAAACGTATAAGAACAATTAATATAAACTACCCAGAGACAGGCCTTATAATGATCTGGGAAAGACTTGAAGAGTGCTACGGCTCAATAGAGGCAATAGAAAACGCCCTGTTTAAAAGAATTGATGACTTCCCCAGAATACCTGGTAAAGGCTACCAGAAGCTTAGAGAACTGAGTGACCTGCTAATGGAACTGCAGGTAGCAAAAGCAGAAGGAGATTTGCCTGGACTTACATTCCTTGACACAGCTAGAGGTGTTAACCCTATAGTCCAAAAACTTCCCTACAACCTCCAGGAGCAGTGGGTCGCACAGGGCTCCAAGTACAAACAAATTCACAAGGTACCATTTCCCCCCTTCGATGTGTTTGTGGACTTTGTAAATCAACAAGCAAGAATTAGGAATGATCCCAGCTTTGATTCTATACTGTCTCATGCTGCTCCCTCCAGTCTCAGGTACCAGAAAACACCAGTGACAGTCCATAAAGCTAATGTTTCCTCTACGGATTCTTTCTACAGGACAACAACCTCTCCCCACCTGGAGGACAGAGTCAAAGATCCTAGCCGACATTGTCCCCTACACAGGAAGCCACATCCTCTCCTCAAATGCAGAGGCTTCAGAGAGAAACCCATAGAAGACCGCAAAGCATTCCTCAGGGAGAACAATATCTGCTACAAGTGCTGCTCTTCAACGTCTCATTTCACCAGAGACTGTAAGGTCAGTGTAAAATGCACAGAATGTGACAGCACAAGTCATAACACAGCCCTACACCCTGGGCCACCTCCGACTCTAACTCACACTGACAGTATCCAAGAACATAGTGAAGAAGGAACGAACACTGAAATAGGTACACCAGCAGTTACTGCACAATGTACCGAAGTTTGCAAAGGAGTCATAGACGGTAGGTCCTGTTCCAAAATCTGTCTAGTCTAAGTGTACCCATCAGGCTGCAAAGATAAAGCTGTGCGAGCCTAAACTATCCTAGATGATCAAAGTAACAAATCCCTGGCGAGATCCACTTTCTTCGACATCTTCAACATTAAAAGCCCCAGCTCTTCTTACTCCTTAAAGACTTGTGCAGGTACAGTTGAGACGGCGGGGAGGAGAGCAACAGGCTTCCAAGTTGAGTCTATCGATGCCAGACACGCTTACCGCTACCAACCATAATAGAATGCAATCAGATTCCACAGCTGAAATTTCCACCCACGATGCTGCAGCACATCACTCTCATCTGAAACACATAGCTCACCTCATTCCAGTACTAGACCCTGAAGCTCAGATAGTCCTGCTCCTCAGGAGGGATATCTTACAAGTTCACAAAGTTAGAGATCAGATTAATGGCCCTCACAACACTCCCTACACCCAAAGACTCAATTTAGGATGGGTTATTATAGGGGAAATTTTTTTTTTTGGAAAGGATTTTACCAGGAAGGGTACATTGAGATTTCTCTCATTTTCAAGTATGTCCAGGGTGGCAAGTATGTACCATTAGGTGTCTTGCCCAAGGACACTTACTGGAGAGGTTGCTCACTGGGATCAAGCCCATGACTCCACAGGCTCTCTTCATGCAGAGCAGTGATGTTACCTCTACTCCACCCAGCATGTTGCTGACTGAGGCAGGTTTGTGCACGCTTCCCAAGCAGTTTGCTTGGGAAGCGTACACAAACCTACCTCAGTCAGCAACATGCTCACTAAGACTCTAGAAAACAGACGCCCCTCCCTTTTCCAACCTTGCCAAAACCGATTCCTTGTAAAAGACCTACCACATAGCACTAGCCTGCCTGTACCGACTGTAGACCCTTCCTGTGACAGTGACCAAGAAGACCACCTAGGGTCCTCAGTATTTCACAACAAAAAACATATTATCAGGTAGCTATGTCCTTTGAAGATAGCTTGTTCTTAGAAATCATGAATCAGGGAATAGCTAAGGATGACTCCAACAGTTGCGTCGCGCCTCTGCCCTTTAACCCCCAAAGACAAAGTTTACCTAACAACAGAGAACAAGTTTATAAACGTTTTGTGTCTCTTAGGCGCAGTTTCCAAAGAAAGCCAGAAATGAGAAACCACTTTTTCACCTTTATGGAGAAAATATTTAAAAATGGTCACGCAGAAGTAGCACCTACCTTAACAGACCGTGAAGAATGCTGGTACCTACCCATGTTTGGAGTATACTATCCAAAGAAACCAGGTCAGATTAGAGTAACGTTTGACTCTAGTGCACAACATGAGGGTGTTTCCTTAAATAATGTCTTACTTTCTGGTCCTGACCTGAATAAAAGACTCTTAGGAGTGCTCCTCCGTTCCCGTAAAGATTCTATTGCATTCATGGCCGACATCTAGCAGATGTTCCATTGCTTCTTCGTTAAAGAAGAGCACAGGAATTACTTGAGATTCCTTTGGTTCAAAGATAACGAGCCCTCCGAAGATATCATAGAGTACCGCATGCGAGTACACATTTTTGGTAACAGCCCCTCTCCTGCAGTCGCTTATCTATGGACTCAGACAGTCCGCTAAGGAGGGAGAAGCAAAATACGGAGCAGACGTTAGACACTTTGTAGAAAAGGACTTCTACGTAGACGACTGTTTAAAATCACTGCCCACAGACGAGGCCGCTATTAGTCTCCTAAAAAGAACTCAAAATATGCTGGCCCACTCAAACTTGAGACTCCATAAAATTGCTTCCAACAGCAAAGATGTAATTTAAGCCTTCCCTCCCCAAGACCATTCTGACAACTTACTGTAAAAGACTTAGGCCTAGGTACTGACGTCCTCCCGACTCAACAGAGCCTTGGTCTACTTCGGGACTTAAATAGTGACACCTTTACCTTCCACGTCAGTCTAGAAGAAAAACCTTACACCAGCAGGGGTACCCTGTCCGTCATAAATAGCCTTTATGATCCCTTAGGATTTGCAGCTCCCGTCATTATTCAAGGTAAAGCAATACTCAGAGATCTTACCTGGGAGACAAAAGACTGGGATGACCCACTCCCTACGGAGAAAAGAGATTTGTGGATGGAGTGGAAAGACTCTCTGACAGCATTAACTAGAGTTCACATTGCACGTCCATATGCCCCTGTGCCATCTTCAGAAGTCCAAACACAAAACTTCTGTGTTTTCTCTGACGCATCCGGCAAAGCAATTGCTGCAGTAGCTTATATAAAGACCGAAGACATGAAAGGACAATGTCATATAGGATTTGTCATGGGCAAAGCAAAACTTGCACCACTCCGAGAACATACAATACCTAGACTGGAACTCTGCACTGCTGTCCTAGCAGTGGAACTAGCTGAACTGATCACCACAGAAATGAACATAGAGATCAAAGACACTGAGTTCTACATGGACAGTAAAGTAGTCTTAGGTTACATTTGCAACGAATCCAGACATTTTTATGTTTACGTCAGTAACAGAGTACAGAGAATCAGAAGATCCACCTGCCCAAAACAATGGCATTTTGTACCTACTGACCATAATCCTGCAGACCATGCAACCAGATCTGTTGCTGCTAACCATCTAAAGGACTCAACATGGTTTACAGGCCCTACATTCTTATATAAATCTCATTATAACACTACTGACTGTCACACATTTGAACTGATAAGTGCAGATTCAGACGAAGAAGTCTGCCCTCAGGTGTCTACACTACATACAGTGACTTAAAGCAACCCGCTTGGATCCCTACGGTTCAACAAGTTCTCTACCTTACAACCAAGGAAAAAATGGCACACCGTCAAACCTAAAATCAAACCTGACGATGTCATGCTTATGAAAGACCACCAGTCGCACAGAAACGAGTGGCCTTTAGGTCTTGTTGCGAAAGCATTCCCAAGCGATGATGGAAAAGTCCGCAAAGTGGAAGTCAAGATACACAAGCAGAATGAGACCAAGTTATTTCTAAGACCAGTAACTGAACTAATTTTATTGTTTTCTTCAGAAGACTCTGATGGTGGTATCTACTGACACCAGGCGGGGAGTGTGCTGCCTTAGGGCAGATAAGATTCAAGGTTTACATAGAAATGTATATGTTGTGTTAGAGAGCCATCTAGTGGCTGTTTTATTTCATAGCACTCTGGTATTCAGCCAGCCTTCCCAGAATCCTATAGGCTCGATAGTCACATGCTTCCCTCCAGCAAGGGATTGTGGGAAGAAGAACCTAATTTCCTTACCACAGGAACTGAAAGACACATCTGGCAACCATCTTTCTTTTATTATTATTTATTATTATTCTTTATTTATAAAGCGCCAGCATAGTCCGCAGCGCTGTACAATAAACACAGTATAGACAGGGTTACAATACATTGAACAACATTTGACAAACAGTACAGGAGGAGATGAGGACCCTATTCCCATAGGAACTCACAATCTGGGAGGGTTGGGGTTGGAAACAGGAGGAGAGGACTGTAAGGTGAGAGTGATTGATGGTTGCGTCAGTGAGTTGGGTGGTAGGCTTCCCTAAATAGGAATGTTTTTTCAGGGAGCGTTTGAAGGAAGAGAAGTTAGAGGAAAGTGTGACAGTACGAGGGAGAGCGTTCCAGAGAGTGGGGGCTGCGCGTGAGAAATCCTGCAGTCTATCATGGGAAGAGGTGATGCAGGGAGAAGCTAGGCGCAGGTCACTGTTTGACCTTAGGGAGCGGGCTGGGGTGTATTTGGTGATTAGTGAGGACAGGTAGTGGGGAGCTGAGTTAGTGAGGGTTTTGTAGGTAAGGATAAGGATTTTGAACTTAATTCTGCAGTGGATGGGGAACCAGTGAAGGGACTCACAGAGGGGAGCAGCAGAGACAGAGCGGCAGGTGAGGTGAATTAGCCTGGCTCTTCTCTTTGAGAAGCATAGTCGGTAAGGATTTTAGCTTAATGTTCCCCTAGCCATCCCACAGTCCCTACCAGCTTTAGAAGCACCATATGTATTGTATATATGTTTCCTCTTACATTGCAGCCACCTGCTTTTCACATGGTTGCAGCATGGCCTAGTGTTTTATATTGACACACCTTTTTTCTGTAATGTTATGTGTTACTGCTATACAAATCTGTGTATATTCTGTATTTTTACACTGTACTGTTCCGCTTTTCCACAGTTTTACCGCTCAACATCACACACTTACGCATCACGTATGTGCATGCAGTTGTGTTCCTACGAGTTAATAAATATAAAGACTGCAAACCAGCCTCATTTATTCGACTCGTAGGAAAGGTTTAGCTGCCTGTTAAGCTCTGCATAGATTGGGAGTATGCATAGTGGGGACAGGACAACGCCAGTCACTGTGATGGGGGAAGTGAAGAGGTATAATATTAAATTTGTGGGTAAAAGCTGCTTGTTCGAAGGAGAAATCTGATTGCCACTCTGGCGTAAAGGAGGAATTTTTTCACAGTGTGTAGCATATTGGCAAGCGCTTCAGACTGGGTTTTTTGCCTGCTTTTGGATCAACAACAGTAGGTGATGTGTGAAAGGCTGAACTCGATGGACGCAAGTCTTTTTTTCAGCCTATGTAACTATGTAATTATCTGTCCTACTAGATATATATCTGCCCCTTTGTATATTCCTAAATCTTTCCAGCTGTGTATATATTTATACATATATATATGTATATGCCGGCCCACTGTATATACAGTGGCAAGAAAAAGTATGTGAACCCTTTGGGATTACGTGGAGTTTTGCATGAATTGGTCATAAAATGTGCTCTGATCTTCATCTAAGTCACAACAATTTGAAGAACACAGTCTGCTTAAAATAATACAACACAAACATTATATGTTTCCATGTGTTTATTGAACATAACATGTAAACATTCCCAGTGCAGGGTGGAAAAAGTATGTGAACCCCTAGCCTAATGACTACACCAAGAGCTAATTGGAGCCAGGAGTGAGCCAACCTTGAGTCCAATCAGTGTGATATTATTGCATGTGTTGCTGAAAGCTGTCCTGACCTTTAAAAACACACACCAGTTTTGGATTTACTGGTTTCAAGAAGCACTGCCTGATGTGAACCATGCCTCGCAGAAAAGAGCTATCAGAAGACCTACGATCAAGAATTGTTGACTTGCATGAAGCTGGAAAGGGTTACAAAAGTATCTCCAAAAGCCTTGATGTCCATGTGTCCACGGTAAGACAGACTGTCTACAAATGGAGAAAGTTCAGCACTGTTGCTACTCTCCCGAGGCATGGTCGTCCTGTAAAGATGACTGCAAGAGCACAGCGCAGAATGCTTAATGAGGTAAAGAAGAATTCTAGAGTGTCAGCTAAAGACTTACAGAAATCCCTGGCACATGCTAACATTTTTATTGACACATCTACAATAAGGAAAACATTAAAAAAGAATGGAGTACATGGGAGGACACCACGGAGGAAGCCATTGCTGTCCAAAAAGAATATTGCAGCACATTTGAAGTTTGCAAAAGAGCACCTGGATGTTCCACAGCACTACTGGCAAAATATTCTGTGGACAGATGAAACCAAAATTGAGTTGTTTGGAAAAAACACACAACACTATGTGTGGAGAAAAAAAGGCACAGCGCACCAACATCAAAACCTCATCCCCACTGTAAAACATGGCGGAGGGAGCATCATGGTTTGGGGCTGCTTTGCTGCCTCAGGGCCTGGACGGATTGTTGTCATTGATGGAAAAATTAATTCCAGAGTTTATCAAGACTTTTTGCAGGAAAACGTAAGACCATCTGTCCACCAACTGAAACTCTGCAGAGGATGGGTGATGCAACAGGACAATGACCCAAAGCATTCAAGTAATTCAACAAAAGAATGGCTTCAACAAAACAAAATACGCCTTCTGGAGTGGCCCAGTCAGAGTCCTGACCTCAACCCGATTAAAATGTTGTGGCATGACCTTAAGGGAGCGATTCACACCCCAAGAATATTCACATCCCAAGAATATTGCTACACTGAAACAGTTTTGTGAAGAGGAGTGGTCCAAAATTACTCCAGATCGTTGTGCAGGTCTGATCTGCAACTACAGGAAACGTTTGGTTGAGGTTATTGCTGCCAAAGGAGGGTCAACCAGTTATTAAGTCCAAAGGTTCAAATACTTTTTCCACCCTGCACTGTGAATGTTTACATGTTCTGTTCAATAAAAACATGAAAACATATAATGTTTGTGTTGTATTATTTTAAGCAGACTGTGTTTTTCAAATTGTTGTGACTGAGATGAAGATCAGAGCACATTTTATGACCAATTCATGCAAAACTCCACGTAATCCCAAAGGGTTCACATACTTTTTCTTGCCACTGTAACTATACCAGCACCACGATAAATATCTGCTGGTTATATATTACTATATCTGCCCCACTGTATATCATTTTATCTGCCCAACTATGTATACCTTTATCTTTCAGTGTCTTTGTCATTATCTGTCTTTGTGTGCCTCGGTTAGTTTTGCAGTGCTTTTGTCACTGTTTGCCAGTGTCTGTTCAGCTTGGTCTGCTTGAGTCTCTCAGTGCTTTTGCCAATGTTTCTGTGTGTGTGTCAATGTTTTTTTTTGCCTGTCAGTGTCATTGCCAGTGACTCTCTGTGGATCTGCATCCCGTCAGTGTCTATCATTGTCTGTGTACCTCTTGCAATGTTTATGCCAGTGTCTCTGTCATTGAATTTGTCATTTTCTGTGTACCTCTGTAAGTGTTTTTCTTTCAATGTTCGCCTTTCAATATCTCTGTGTTTTGATTCCGATATTTCTATGCATGCCTGTAACTGTCCGTGCCTCTGTCAGTATTACCTATCTGTGTATCTGTACATTTATCAGCATCTGTGTGTCTCTGCCAGTTTCTTTGTGTCTTAGTCATTGTCTCTGTCTTAGGGCCCTATTACATTCCTCGCGCATTTGTTTTTGCGAGCGCAAATGCGCATTTGTGCGAGGGACAAAACCCTTTGCGCTGAACGTCGTATTACAACGTTCGCTCAAACGATGCGCGTTACCGTTTAATGCGGATGGACCTGCGCGAGTGTGATGAACTGTGCGCGTCCTATACTTAACATTGTAAGCGCAAATTCGTCCCTGCGCTGGTATGCGGATGGTATTACAACCGATGCGCATCTTTTTACGAACGATGTTTGCGCGCATAATTTAACGTCTTTGAAAAGCTGGTGGTAACTGCAAATCGGAACGTTCTGGCCGAAACGAAAAACACCAGCATGAAAAAAAAATACAGCACAGTATAGTTACACATTCTACCCATACCCAAACAATAAAATTGTGAATTCGTGTGTGTTTTTATTATTGCTGCAGCACATATACTCAGATTTACTTTGACAGGCGCAAAAATTTAAGTGAGTCAATTAGGGTAAATTGACGTCAATTAAGTTTCTTAATTCTGATTGTCTGAATCTTAATGTACCGCCTGGGTGGAGTAGAGGTAATGTCACTGCTCTGCATGGAGAGAGCCTGTGGAGTCATGGGCTCAATCCCAGCGAGCAACCTCTCTAGTAAGTGTCCTTGGCAAGACACCCAACAGTACACACTCGCCACCCAGGACATACTTGAAAATGAGAGAAATCTCAATGTATCCTTCCTGGTAAAATCCTTTCACAAAAAAAAAATCTCATGAAAAAAACAATCCGCACACTGATTTACAGGCGCTTTGTTACTGTATGCATATTACTCTTCATTTTGCGTGTCGTATTTACGAACGTTATTTTCGGACGGATGAGAAAATGCGTTCGGATCGTAATACCACCATTAATTTTCGCACGATAACGCTTAGCGCTGCGTGCAAAAACAATTGCGCTGCGCGGATGAATTTGCACAAAGAATGTAATAGGGGCCTCAGTGTCTGTCAATCCCTTTGTCTATTTCCGTAAGTGTCCCTGTGTTTTTGTTAGTGTCTTTGCCAGTGTCTCTGTCGGTGTCTTTATGTCTTTCATTTTCTTTATTTTTGTGTCTTTAGCTATTTGTCAGTGACTGTGGATATCCTATGTGTTTTTGTTTTTGTCATTGCCTCTCTAGCTTTACCAGTACTTAGGTCAATGTGTTTGTCAGTGTCTCTGTGTTTGCCAATGTCTATTATGTCACACTCACTATACAAGTTTGATAATAATTTTTGCCATTTGAGTTGCTGATTAATTCAAAAATTGTATTGTGTGTAATGCATTCATATTGGTAAACCCCAGACTCCCTGTATTGTGTCCTCTCTCTAGTTATTTATGACTACCAATTTTGAAACTGGAGCCCTATGTGCGCCCACCCCATGCTTATGGTTTCTAGATATGCCACTGGCTGTATTTATTTACTAATGATTGCCTCCACATAGGGCAGCCATCAGAAATGATGGGGCCCCTTACTAAACCTCACGATGGGGCCCCCCCCAGGGCCCCCCCCCTCAACCTCTAACAGCTTTTCTCCCCCTTCAAAAAAAAGGACATAACATAGCACCACAGCAATAAAACTCCCTGTAATGTGCAGTGTGTATTAGCTTATCACAGTATCCACAGCAATAAAACTCACAGTAATGAGCGGTGTGTCTGAACATATCACAGAATCCACAGCAATAAATCTCACAGAAACGGGCTGTGTATGATGGCCTTTGGGTCTGGGTCTGGGCCTGGGCCCTGGGACTGGGCCTTGGGGTCTGGTCCCTGAGGTCTGGGCCCTGGGGTCTAGCCTGGGCCCTGGTCTCTGGGTCTGGTCCCTGGGCCTTGGGGTCTGGGTCCTAGGGTCTGGGCCCTGGGTCTAGGCCTTGGGGTCTGGGCCCTAGGGTCTGGGTCTTGGGGTCTGGGCCCTGGGTATGGGGTCTGGACCCTAGGGTCTGGGCCCTGGGTCTGTATTTGGGCTTTGGGGTCTGGGCCCTGGGTTTGGGCCCTGGGTTTGGGCCTAGGGGTCTGGGCCCTGGGTCTGGGCCTAGGGGTCTGGGGTCTGGGCCCAGGGGTCTGGGCCTAGGGGTCTGGGCCCAGGGGTCTGGGCCCTGGGTTTGGGCCCTAGGGTCTGGGTCTGGGCCTGGGTCTGGGCCCTAGGGTCTGGGCCCTGGGTCTGGGCCTTATGGTTTGGGCCTAGGGGGTCTGGGCCCAGGGTCTGGGCCTAGGGGGTCTGGGCCCAGGGTCTGGGCCTTGGGTCCTGGGTTTGGGCCTAGGGGTCTGGGCCCTGGGTCTGGGTCCTGGGGGTCTGGGCCCAGGGGGTCTGGGCCTTGGGGTCTGGGCCCTGGGTTTGGGCCTAGGGGGTTTGGGCCCAGGGTCTGGGCCTTGGGTCCTGGGTTTGGGCCTAGGCCCTGGGTCTGGGCCTTGGGTCCTGGGTTTGGGCCTAGGGGTCTGGGCCTGGGTTTGGGCCTAGGGGTCTGGGCCCTGGGTCTGGGCCCTGGGTCTGGGCCTTGGGGTCTGGGCCTTAGGGTTTGGCCCAGGGGTCTGGGCCTAGGGGTCTGGGCCCAGGGTCTGGGCCTTGGGTCCTGGGTTTGGGCCTAGGGGTCTGGGCCCTGGGTCTGGGCCCAGGGGGTCTGGGCCCAGGGTCTGGGCCCTGGGCCCTAGTGTCTGGCCCTGGGTCTGGGCCCTGGTTTGGGCTTAGGGGTCTGGGCCCTGGGTTTGGGCCTAGGGGGTCTGGGCCCTGGGTCTGGGCCTTGGGTCCTGGGTTTGGGCCTAGGGGTCTGGGCCCTGGGTCTGGGCCTTGGGTCCTGGGTTTGGGCCTAGGGGTCTGGGCCCTGGGTTTGGGCCTAGGGGTCTGGGCCCTGGGTCTGGGCCTAGGGGTCTGGGCCCAGGGGGTCTGGGTCTTGGGTCCTGGGTTTGGGCCTAGGGGTCTGGGCCCTGGGTCTGGGCCTTGGGTCCTGGGTTTGGGCCTAGGGGTCTGGGCCCTGGGTTTGGGCCTAGGGGTCTGGGCCCAGGGGGTCTGGGCCCAGGGTCTGGGCCCTAGTGTCTGGGCCCTGGGTCTGGGCCTTGGGGTCTGGGCCCTGGGTTTGGGCTTAGGGGTCTGGGCCCTGGGTCTGGGCCTAGGGGGTCTGGGCCCAGGGTCTGGGCCCAGGGTCTGGGCCTAGGGGGTCTGGGCCCAGGGTCTGGGCCTTGGGTCCTGGGTTTGGGCCTAGGGGTCTGGGGTCTGGGCCCTGGGGTCTGGGCCCAGGGGGTCTGGCCTTGGGGTCTGGGCCCTGGGTTTGGGCCTAGGGGGTTTGGGCCCAGGGTCTGGGCCTTGGGTCCTGGGTTTGGGCCTAGGGGTCTGGGCCTGGGTCTGGGCCTTGGGTCCTGGTTTGGGCCTAGGGGTCTGGGCCCTGGGTTTGGGCCTAGGGGTCTGGGCCCTGGGTCTGGGCCCTGGGTCTGGGCCCTGGGTCTGGGCTTGGGTCTGGCCTTAGGGTTTGGGCCCAGGGGTCTGGGCCTAGGGGTCTGGGCAGGGTCTGGGCTTGGGTCCTGGGTTTGGGCCTAGGGGGTCTGGCCCAGGGGTCTGGGCCCAGGGTCTGGGCCCTGGGCCCTAGTGTCTGGGCCCTGGGTCTGGGCCCTGGGTTTGGGCTTAGGGGTCTGGGCCCTGGGTCTGGGCCCTGGGTTTGGGCCTAGGGGGTCTGGGCCCAGGGTCTGGGCCTTGGGTCCTGGGTTTGGGCCTAGGGGCCTGGGCCTGGGTCTGGCCTTGGGTCCTGGGTTTGGGCCTAGGGGTCTGGGCCTGGGTTTGGGCCTAGGGGGTCTGGGCCCTGGGCCCTAGTGTCTGGGCCCTGGGTCTGGGGTCTGGACCCTAGGGTCTGGGCCCTGGGTCTGTATTTGGGCTTGGGGTCTGGGCCTTGGGGTCTGGGCCCAGGGTTTGGGCCTAGGGGTCTGGGCCTGGGTCTGGGGTTGGGCCTAGGGGTCTGGGCCCTGGGTCTGGGCCCTGGGTTTGGGCTAGGGGTCTGGCCCTGGGTCTTAGGGTCTGGGCCCTAGGGTCTGGGCCCTGGGTTTGGGCCTAGGGGGTCTGGGCCCTGGGTCTGGGCCTTAGGGTTTGGGCCTAGGGGTCTGGGCCCTGGGCCCTAGTGTCTGGGCCCTGGGTCTGGACCCTAGGGTCTGGGCCCTGGGTCTGTATTTGGGCTTTGGGGTCTGGGCCTTGGGGTCTGGGCCAGGGTTTGGGCCTAGGGGTCTGGGCCCTGGGTCTGGGCCTAGGGGTCTGGGCCCTGGGTTTGGGCCTAGGGGGTCTGGCCCTGGGTCTTAGGGTCTGGGCCCTAGGGTCTGGGCCCTGGGTTTGGGCCTAGGGGGTCTGGGCCCTGGGTCTGGGCCTTAGGGTTTGGGCCTAGGGGGTCTGGCCCAGGGTCTGGGCCTTGGGTCCTGGTTTGGGCCTAGGGGTCTGGGCCCTGGGTCTGAGCCTAGGGGTCTGGGTCCTGGGTTTGGGCCTAGGGGTCTGGGCCCTGGGTCTTAGGGTCTGGGCCCTGGCTCACCACTCGCTGTCTTCTATCTTCTTTTCTTCTGTCTTCAGCTCTTCTTTTCTTCACCTTTTCTTCAATCTTCTTCTCTTCTTTTCTTCTGGTCTTCTTCCCGGTCCCTCCAGCTCCAGCGCGCAGCTCCACTGAGTGGAGGGGCGGAGCCAAAGCAACGTGCTTGGGAGGCCCCTCACACGCTGCTTGGCCCGCCCAGCCAGGAAGTGAAGCTGCCAGGAGCCGGAGGAGACACAGTGTCTCAGTCTCCTCCGGCTCCTGCAGCAGCAGCAGGGACACAGCTCCGGATTCGGACTCATCGAGTCCGATACCGGAGCTGTTAAAGGGCGACGCCGCTGCCGTCGGGGGCCCGGGATCCTCCCCCCAGGCCCCAGCGGCCCGGGCCCCCACCGGGCCCGGGCCCCTTACGGCAGTATTGGGCGTAATGCCCTGATGGCGGCCCTGCCTCCACACATGGCGACTGCCAGCTTTAAACCTAGAAAGCTTCTTCCCAAGTGTGCTGCCAGGACCTTTCCATACAGGTTTGTGGTGCTTGTATGTGGGTGTGACATGCATGTGGGCAGGTACAAAGGGAGGCCCAATGATCACCTATTGTTCAGGGGCCCCAAGAGTTGCCAGTCCACCCTTGAATGCTTGCTAAATAATTAATATCATAGACAATGGGCTAGATTACTTTCCTAACGTTAGCGTTCGGATATCTAAGCATAAGCGTCAAGATAAGTGACTTTAACACATGATTACATTTCTAATGATAAAAAGGGCTAAAAAATTAGTTGTTCAGTCTTCTGAAGAAGCCGCTATTGCTCAGAAAATCGCGTCTCTTATTCTCCCCCCTCCCCGCAGTCCCCTATTCTGAGGACTTATATACATTATTTTTTATATTGTAGATGCTATTTTATTATGCTGTTTGTATTACATATTAACCCTTTCGCTGCTGAGGCATTTCCCGCCTCTGTGCTGAGGTCATTTTTACAGATTTTGCTCATCTTGTTTAAACGTGTTTTGAAGGCTTATTATAGTATATGACCCAGGCATATTATATATCGTTCTTTCCGTCAGACTCGGCAGATTCATAATATGTCATTATTATATGAATACGTCATGTCCTGTCTGTATATTATAACAAAAAATGCAATAAAATATGAATTTTCAATAATTTACAATGTGTAAAGTGTTTTTTTTCACATTTTAACATGCGAGCAATTGCGGTTATATTTTGTATGGGGTGCGCTTGTTAAAAAAATTAGAGATGGGGTCTCGTTACACTTTTTTGGGGGGAAAATTATGCGATTTTTAACAAATGCACCGCATACAAAAATCGTTAGTGCAGCATCATTGTTCACATTATAATTGAAATGGGAACAATATTGCTGCATTAACGAACCAAAAAAAGAAAAAAAACTTGTTTATTTTTTTTATAATTTTTTTTAAAATATTTTTTTATTTTTATTTTTTATTTTTTTTTAACAACTTTTTTCATACTCATGTTTGATATCGTTGGAACGGCCATGCTCTGGCCGATCCAACAATATCAAACATTAACCCCTAACTGCCATGGATCGAGAGATAGGGGGTTCATTGGAACCCCCTATCTCCACCATTGCTGGCAGTTAGGAGTTAACTCCAGGACTGGCATCATCGTGCTATGCACAATGACGCCAGTCCTCAGGGGGTATTCCCGGAAGCTTGGCCAACATCCAAGATGTCGGCCAGCTCCGGGAAAGGATCACAAACCGGCGCTTTTCGGCGCCGATTCGTGATCCAGCCCCCATGGGGTTAATTCCAGGTACCGTTAGGAAGGGCAGGCTGTGCCCTTCCAAACGGTGCCTGGATTAACCCCCGCAATGCCGGCGATGGAGAGGGAGAGAGGTCCCCCCCTCCCTTTCAGGCGCCTCCTCCGCACATGCGGGGGGGGCACCTGAATTAGATGTCATCGCGCCGCCGCAATGACATCTAATTCGGCTGCCGGCGGCTCCGGGTGCTGGGCTGACATCGAGGATGTCAGCCCGCACCAGGGGGCACAGCGATCGGCCGGAACCCGGCCGATCGCTGGCTCCAAAGGGAGGACGCTCTCAGCGCGTCCTCCGCAAGGAACGCTACCTGCGGGTGGACACGCTGAGCGCGTCCTCCGCAGCAAAGGGGTTAAATTCTACATTTTTTTATATACCACCATGGTAGTATATTTTTTATACCCCCTCCACTTTTCCATCCAGACTGAGATCTCCACAGACAGGACTTTAGTATTTCATCAGTGGATATAAGCAGCAGAGCGGTGAGATACCACCGATATAAGGTATTATACGGCCAGATCATTGAGTTGGTTTCAATAGACTCTAAACCAAGGTGAGCAGAACTGGTTTACCTTAAATGCATCAAACATTTCAAAATATGTTGCCCTATGAAGTGTTGCTGTTGCTTATTTTTCTTTGAGGACCACCAAGACCCGTAGAACGGGCTGTGCCACCTCATGAAAGTTGACACTCTGCTTCATCTACAGAGCCAGTCTTGGTACAGACTCTGACCCATGTGAGTGTTAAATCATTAATTGGTTTGCACGGTGCACATTGTAACAAGGCAATATTGCGCTAAAGGTGTTTTTTTTGTGTCTTTCATGTTTTTATATGCACGCAAGCATTGTGGACTGTATGAACATCTGCATGACGAAGAGGTATACGTTGGCCTATATTTCACGTTGTACTCCACGAGAACACACCCACTAATAATATTTTTTATTACATATAAGCACTGAATATTTACACCTTCATTTCCTTCAGGGCACGCATGAGAATATGTTTTTTGCACCTAGGGGGTCCCCATTATTTCCTTTTCATATTTATTTATGGCAAACATCAACTTACATGTACTATATTGACCTGGGAACTCAGAATCTGGCCCCCCAGATAGTTTTCAACAATGTCTCCCAGGAATCTCTAGCCATTTATAGCATTCAAGGAATTCTGGGAATTGTATGTAATAAATAACATTTTGTGGGGCCAGAGTTTGAGATCCCTGACATAGGCTTTACAAGACAAGATATCTATGTTTTTTGTACTTATCAACTAAGAAATCTAAACTTGGTAGCCGGCAGCCATACTGAGTAGACGCGTGTGACCTGGGCTCTCCCTTCACCGGCTGAATCTCTCACTCTAGCGGCTCAATGCGGCGGCGGTTTGACACATAAACAGCCTCAATCACCTCAGGACTCAGGACCTAGCACGCGATGGCACCCAGCAAAACACCGAAACCGGCCGAGGTGTCGCGACTCGGGAAGACCCGGTATAGGCCGTAAGATGGCGCCCGGACCTCCCACGATTCCGGATGAACGCGATCGATCCCGCCGGAGGAGGGAGATCTTCATCCCCTACTCCAGTCAGCATCTGCACCTGCTTCTGGGCTTCAGCTCCAATCTTTGCTCCAAGACCTCAGAAACACAATCCAGGAGGATTTTCATTCCATCACCGCCAATCTCCACCAGGAAATTCGAGATCTGGGTGAGCGTACGGATGCACTTGAAACAAAAACTGACGAATTGTGCTTAGCCCATAATGACCTTGTAGACGCTTATAAGGAGTTAAAATCTACCCACGAGTCTCTATTACTGAAGGTGTCCGACCTAGAAGACCGTTCCCGCAGAAACAATATACGAGTGCGAGGAATCCCTGAAACAGTTAAACCTGGTGACTTGCCCACATATCTGCAGGCCCTGTTTCGATTACTGCTACCGGAAGCGTTGGACACGGATTTACAACTCAACAGGATACATCGCATTCCGAAGCCGCGACATCTAGACCAAACGGTACCTAGAGATGTTTTAATGAGAGTTCACTTTTTCCGGATCAAAGAATCCCTTCTATCCACTATGAGGACCGCAGCAGCTTTGCCTGCGCCGTACGCCGACCTTTTGTTTTTTCCTGACTTGTCCGCTGCTACTATGTCAAAGCGCAAGGAATTCCTACCTGGGACCAAAATTCTGCGAAATCATCAGATTCAGTATCGTTGGGGATTTCCACTAAAGCTTCTGGTGACTTGCAATGGAGCGATGACCGTCTTGCGCGACGTCAGCGAAGGCCTGGCTACTCTTCAGTCGTGGAACCTATTGGGTGAATTCACGCCACCTCACCAGGCTCCCCCGTCACCGCAGAAGGTGTCACCGGAGTGGCATCGAGTGAACACGACAAAGTAAGAGCTGCTTGGCTAGCCTAAATTTGCTGACCTGTGGGTCTGTTTTTCTTTTTACCATGGACCGCGTCCGTGAAAGTTCCTGAAGATCTGGAGGTTTATTTTGTCCTGAGCGCCAAAATACGACTTGGATAGAGCGGGAGCTCCGTTTGGTGAACGCTCCATTCCTGCTCTTAATTTTCGCCTCTGGATTATACCTATCCGAACACACCCCCCACCTCCCCCTGGTATGACCAGGGTTGGCCCGAGTCTTCTGTGGCCTAGGAGAGGTACTGTATATATTTTTCCAGTGCCGTTTGCACTGAACTTTCTGAACTTTCTTTCTTCAGTTCTTACCCTCTGTTCACCTTTTTTTTACGTTTTGATTGCACCACATTATTCTTTCTCTAAGCTTCACCTGATACACAGAAGCTGTTCTGGACATGTCCGATTTTTCGGGTGTTATGAGAGTCACTGTTTACCTTTAAATGCTCCTTATTTGATGTTTGACCGGTGGGGGTCCAGGACCCTGAGATGTGTACTTTACCGGCTCTTCATGACCTTTCTCAGAGTGTATGATGGTATTTAAAATTATTTCGTTAAATGTGAAGGGTCTGAATGTCCCATATAAAACGACACTTTCTGTATGCTGACCTGAGACACCAACCTCCTGACATGGTGTGTCTTCAGGAAACTCATTTTAAAACATCCGCCCACCATAAATTGTACCTCCCAAATTACCCGCATCACTTCCACGCCACGGCTTCAGTTAAAGCGAGAGGAGTTTCCATCCTGATTCATCAAAATGTGTTTTTTAATCTGTATAGAGTGATCACCGACCCTAAAGGGGCGATACCTCTTCCTAATTTGTGAAATTAATCGAACCCCATATACCATTGCTAATTTCTATTGTCCTAATGCCGGTCAACTCTCCTTCCTCCGTGCAGCAATAGTTAAGTTGGTTAAAGTCTCCTCGGGGAGACTCGTAATCTGTGGAGACTTTAATCAATCCCTTGACTTGCCGCTCCGACCTACCAGAGTGCAGCGCTCTGTGGTTCGTAATTTTGCCGCTCTGTTGGCGGAGTTTCAACTATTTGATATTTGGCGTATTCTGCACCCTGATGACTGCGACTATTCTTTCTATTCAGGTGCACATAAAACTTACTCCAGAATAGACTACTTCTTTGTTACCGCGGACTTACTAAATTTGGAGTCTGACTGAAACTGGGCTCTATGTCTTGGTCAGACCATGTCCCTATCACTCTACAACTCCCTGACTCCCGTGCCCCTGTGGGACGCTCACCCTGGCATTTAAACGAATACCTTTTGTCCCGTCCGGAGGTCGTGGAGGATGTTCAACGCACCTTAGAAAATTATTTTAAAGAGAACACCACCTCTGACGTGAACCCCCTCACTGTATGGCAAGCACATAAAATGGTAGTGCGAGGCGTATTAATTAAATGGGGCTCTTATTTTAAGAAGCAGCACTCTTCCCATAGACTGACCCTACTGCACCAAATCCACCAAGTCACGACCCTACATAAGAAACAAACCGACCCGACTACCCGATCCACCTTAGTTGGGCTCCAACTACAGTTGACGGAAATGGATAAGCGGGATTATGTTTGGGCGGCGCGTAGACTACGAACTAAGATGTATCTGTACAATAATAAGGCGAGTAAGATTATGGCCAACAGATTGCGAAAAAAGGTGTTGAAGTCTAGGATTGATCACTTGACTGCTACAGATGGGTCGACGCGATACCACCCTCAGCAGATTGCGGACTGTTTTGCCACGTATTATTCCACTTTATGTAATTTAGGCCACGAAACCACGTTGCCTCAGCCCACTATATCAGAGATTTTTCCTTTCCTCCAGCGACTTAACCTACCTTCACTACCTGACACATATCTTCCCCGACTGCTTTCCTCGCCCTCCCTAACAGAGCTCACCTCGGCCCTCTCCTCCCTTAAGTCTTATAAAGCACCTGGCCCGGACAGTTTCACAGCAGCCTATTATAAATCCTTTCCGGGTCCCCTCAATGCCCCTCTTCTCTCTGCACTTACTCACATATTTCATTCAGGGAACGCATCTACTGATTGGTTGTCCGCCACTATCGTTACTATCCCCAAAACATCCCCACCTGCAGATCACTGTTCCAAATATAGACCTATTTCCTTCCTTAATGTCGATGCTAAAATTTATGCCAAGATATTAGATACCAGACTGGTCGATGTCATGCCCTTACTGGTTGCTGATGATCAGGTTGGGTTCATCGCATCTAGACAGGGCCCTGATAATACCATCAAGGCTGTGGCTTTGATGGACCATGTTATACGATCCAACACGCCGACTCTGATGCTCTCGCTTTATGCCGAAAAGGCGTTCGACCGACTCCATTGGGTGTTCTTGGAGCAGACTTTACTGAAATTTAATTTCCCCCGGGAATTTATTGGGGCTATTTTGGCACTATATTCCTCTCCAACTGCCCGTGTCTTAAATGCAGGTTTTCAGTCCTCCGTGATTCCCATAACGATCGGCACCAGACAGGGCTGCCCTCTCTCCCCACTTTTATACGCATTAGCATTAGAACCTCTTGCCCAAGCTATTAGACAAGCTGATGAGGTGGAGGGTCTCATGGTGGGCCCTTCTGCTTATAAATTGAGTCTCTTTGCTGATGACATCTTACTCACGTTGACCAATCCCCTTACCTCCTTGCCTGCCCTTCACTCCATTTTAGCGGAATATGGGAGACTGTCCTAGTATAAAATTAATGTTCATAAAACCCAAGCCCTGCTTTATGGTATCCCGGACTCTGACCTATCCTCCCTCAAACGCAACTACCCATATGACTGGCGAAATTGCTCCCTGACGTACTTGGGGATCAAATTGGCGTTTACCAAATCCCAACTTTTTGCGCTTAATTATACACCTCTTATTGCCCTGACCTCTAATCTGTGTCAGCAATGGTCTACCATTGAGATCTCATGGGCAGGAAGGATTAATGCGATAAAGATGATGTTACTGCCTAAGCTGTTATGATTTTAGGGCATTGCCGCTGACAGTCCCAATATCCTTTTTTGCGACTATTCTCTCAACCCTCTCTAAATTTATATGGCGAGGCAGGAGACCTCGCATCAAACTTGCTCTATTACATCAACCGGTGGCCAGAGGGGGTTTGGGTTTACCTAACTTATTGTTGTACTTTAGGGCAGCTTTGATGACGAACCTTGGCCGCCTTTTTACGGGGATAAATCTCCCCCAGTGGACAGCCCTGCTCCTGCCCTGTACTCTCCCCCACGACTTTTTGGGACTCTTGTGGACACCAAAAGCCCGCAGACTGGTACTAAACGTGCTACCTGAC
Source organism: Leptobrachium leishanense (assembly GCA_009667805.1). Classification (NCBI taxonomy): domain Eukaryota; kingdom Metazoa; phylum Chordata; class Amphibia; order Anura; family Megophryidae; genus Leptobrachium; species Leptobrachium leishanense. The sequence goes on from CM019072.1 coordinate 57,413,408, forward strand.
TTAGCAGCACTTCTCATACGTGTCTGGGATGTGACACGTCCCGCCCTGACGGCGATACACCCCCTATCTATGGCCTCCCCCATATCGATGTTTACCCATCTGATCCCTGATTTTGACCCCCGCCCATTGAGCCGTGCTTCGCTTGGCAAATTATTTTATTTCTATGCCTCACATGACCTTCTTCCCTTCCTGCAGCTTCAAGAAAGTCACTCTCTACATTCTAAACTCGGCTTTCATTTTCGAAGGCTGCGCTCTTGTCTCTCAAAATATGGTTTACTACATCTCCCCCCCAGCTCTGACCTCCTAACTCGGTTTGAAAACTACTGTTTGCACCCCACTCTCGAGACTCGTCTCTTATCTTTGATATATCAACAGTTACTAACTAGACCCCAGAGTAAACAGTGGAGATTCCAGGTGACATGGGAACGAGATTTGAATCAAACTTTTACCTCGGACCAATGGAGAGATTGTTTTTTGTTGGACTGTAAAAAGTTTAGGTGTATCTCGCTGGTGGAGGCTAGGAAGAAGGTTCTGTACCGCTGGTATATTACCCCCGACAGGGAACACTATTTTAAATCTAATATTTCTAAGACCTGTTGGAGGTGTGAGGAGGAGGACGGGTCGTTTTTTCATGTCTGGTGGTCATGCTCCCGTCTTAAAGTTTTTTGGGATCAGATCGCCTCACTGAGCTAGGAGGTCCTAGGAGAGGACATTATCCCATCTCCTGATATTTTTCTCCTTCAAATGTTTCCCACGTCCCTTATCCACTTCCAGAAACAACTCCTAGCCCATATCTTGTCTGTCACCACTAATTTAATAGCCTCCAACTGGAAATCAGATAAGGTGCCCACAGTGGGCATGGTTAAGACTAGGACAGGGGAACTAAGATCCCTTGATGCCATGACCAGGTCTTTGATGGGATTGACAGGGGTCAGAAGAGATCATTGGACTATTTGGGATACTTACACCGTCACACTTTAATGTCATGTCAGTGCTTTTCTCAGTGACTTATATAAGTCGATGCCATAGAGCTCGATGAAGTTTTCGTGTTATAATATGTCTTGTATTGTGGTGCATATCTTTATTTCCCTGTTTTCCCCCTTTTATTTTTTGTACCCCCCTCCTTTCTTTTCTGGAAAATTCAATAAACTTTATATTTAAAGAAAAAAAAAAGAAATCTGAACTTAACCCTTTCGCTGCTGAGCCATTTCACACCTCTGTGCTGAGCTCATTTTTACTGGTTTCGCTAATCATGTTTAAATGCGATTTGAAGCCACGTTTTACTATACAACCCAGACATTTTATATATCATTCTTTCTGGCAGACTCTGCAGATTCATAATATATATCATTATTATATGTATACCTCATGTCCTGCCTGAATATTATAACAAAAAATGCAATAAAAATTGAATTTTCAATCATCTACATTGTGTAAATAGTTTTTTTTCCCATTTTATCATGCAAGCCTTTTCAGTTCTATTTTTTATGGGATGTGCTTGTTAAAAAAATTAGAAATGGGGATTTTTTTGGGGAAAATTACGTGTTTTTTAGCAAACGAACCCCATAGAAAAAATCGTTAGTGCAGCATCATTGTTCACATTATAATTGAAATGAGAACAATATTGCTGCATTAATAAAACAAAAAAAAACAGTTTTTAAATCTTATTTTTTTAAACTTAATTTATTTTCTTTAATATTTTTTTACATTTTACATGGTCATGTTTGGTATCATTGGAAAGGCCATGCTCTGGCCGTTCCAATGATACCAATCATTAACCCCTAGCAAACATTAACCCATAGGTGGCAGCTACAGGTTAATTGCAGAATTGATGTCATCGCGCTATGCGCAATGACGCCAGTCGTCAGGGGGATATCCTGGAAGCTTGCTCGACATCTTGGATGTTGGCCAGCTCCGGAAGGGGACCACGATATGGTGCCTGTTAGCGCCATATCGCAATCCAGTCCCCTAGGGGTTAAAGATAGCCTCCGCTTGGAAGGGCAGGCTGTGCCCTTCCAATCGGTGCCTGCCTTTAGGTTGTGGCCCACACGGATGGGGAGGGAGAGAGGTCCAAAGGACCTCACCCCCTCCCCTTCAGGCACCTTCCCCGCACTGGCAGGGGGGTGCCTGTAATAGACGTCATCGCACTGGCGCGATGACGTCTATCGTGCCTGCCTTGGTCCCAGAGGCTGGGCTGACATTGAGGATGTCATCCCGCACCGGGGGGCCGCCGTGATCGGCCAGAATCCCGGCCGATCGCTGCTGCAAAGGGAGGACGCGTTCAGCGCGTCTTCCGCAGCAAATGCACATGCGGCAGGATGCGCTGAGTGCGTCCTCCGCATGGAAGGGGTTAAATGTCAGGCACAAAATATTTCATTTTGATTAACAATTATTAGTTCTTCAACTAGCATCTTCAACCAGAAAGAGAGCACCCAAGAAAATGTAGGCATAGGATGTGTGGCACACCAGACACCTCTGTGAGCATGCTTTTGCTTTGAGGCAGACAGACAGACAGAGTTACTGCAGAAACTATGTAATGTTTGAAGGCTTGCTCTATCGTTTCAGCAAAGGTTGCAGGCAGAGTGTCCAAATGAAAAAAAACAAGCATAAAGCAAACCCTACTGCTTTATTCGGAATCTAACTAAACCATATGTTTTCTCCTGCTAATAATACTGGGCAGCTAAGCTGCTTACCAGTTAAAACAATTAACATAAAAATAAAGTGAGTTTACTTCCTTTTGGAATTCATGGTCTTGCTCAACCTCTGTTGGTCCCAGCCAAAAGATTGCCTTCCCAAGGAGAAGCACAGCACCCTATAAAGGCTGGACAGTTTCAATCAGCAGCGCAGCTGGGTATTAGCCCTGCTTCGATAAGAAAAGGGCATTCTCCATCTGCCTAATGATGTAACAATGTTATACCACCCTGCCCTAATCACTTTGTCATGATAGATAGATAGATAGACAGACAGACAGACAGACAGACAGACAGACAGACAGACAGACAGACAGACAGACAGACAGACAGACACAAAGGCAGGATTAATTTACAAATTGAGCCAGGGAGCTCTGAAGTATATGGGGTGTTAAATGAAAAATCTGGGAAGCATCCCTAGACTAGACCCTAGATTAGTCACGCTCATCATTCTAAATAAAATTTAATAACATATACCTATATGTAATTTATTCTAAAATCATATAGCTCATAATTTATAGAAAATGTTCACATTTTTCTTTCAGAAACCCTCTCAACCAGTAAGTTTATTCATTAAACTGGAATTATAAATTTTTTAAGTTTAAGGAATTTTAATTTTTTTATGTTAGGTTTATTTAATTTTACTGTTTTTCTGACAATATGATTTAGTTTTAAAAATATGACAATTTTCTCACTACACAAATAATCCTGTCCCCCTCCCCCTATCAAGTAACTTATTACCTCTTATTGAACCACCTGAAAAATGACAATTTTGCATATATTAACTTTGCTAAATAATTCAGTTTATTTTCCATAGATTATACTTACAGTATCAGTGGCTGATATTTTAGGTCCGTTCGTATATTCTGCTGTCTGTACTGTGTAAAGGTCAGTAGACTAGTAGGTTTCCTATCCATCTACAAACTGTTTTAATATACTTATTCCTTTCTGACTTCTTTGCAACATCAATATAATTATTGTTTCCTTTCTATTTCTGTACGAGTTAATCTATATAAATATAAACACCTAGACACAAATGCTTCAGACTCAAGAGGATTAAGGGACTTTATTAAATCTTGTCACCTTCCTTCTGCTACGGTCACTGTAAGGACACACAGCCAGTAACTCTTTAGTACCTAGATCAAACCTCTCTCGTACCCCTTACATAATTGTAATTTATTGTCAACTTTACAGAAATTAATTAAATCTAAGAACCAATCATTTATTGCTATTACTTAAACTGTTTAGATATGTTTTAAATTAGAGAACCTAAATGAACTTGGCTTTGAGTAACTATCCTGCTATCTTAAATGTTTTTATATCTAAATTTTATCCACATTAGACACAATATATAAAAATTTTGAGATTGTTTCTACCCAGTTTCATCATTAACAAAATTTAAAATGAGATGATTTGTTCATAATGGGATGAGATAAAATTGCGTATAATGTGGTTTATAATCATATTTTTATATAGGGTTCCAGCTTATCACGCTAACTTAATTAATAAATTTATTTATTTATAAATACAACACAAATATACAGAGTAACAGAAAATAAATATGTAGGATATATATTCACTATGTTGCATGTTTAAAAGAGCATTCTGTATCAAGGTATGTTCATAGAGATCTCTTAAGCTACTTTAGACTGGGGGAAGATTTGATGGCATCTGGGAGGTTATTCCATAATTGTGGTGCTCTGTAGGAATATAAAGATTGATACTTTCTTTTTGTATTGTGGTATTGCAAGTAAGGTGCAGGTCCTGGATCGGAGGTTTAGGGTGAGGGAACTGCTGAGGGAAGCAGTCTATTCAGGTAGGGTGGCAGCTTCCCAAAAAGCTCTTAAACACCAGGGGCAGTGTTACAATGCTGGTGCTTAATTAGCCAGAGCTGTTGTAAACTTACCAGAGCCATTATAGCCTATGGAGTTGCTAAGTTTAAACAGCTCTGGTTAAGTTAGTACCAAATTTGTAATACTACCCCAGGTTGAAAAGGTGCATCTAGATTCTAGTGACGGTCAGTTTAGCTCATTTAACATGTCACAATAGTGGATCATGTAGTTACATTGTAGCACAAGGTGGAAAAATCCGTTATACAGTGTACTAAGTTTATGAAGGTGCGTTTGCAGGGCAGCTGCATACACTACAGTAATGGAATCACACATTAACCATCACGGGCTACATTACAGTCGTGGTGCGAACGTTAGCGCTCACCTGCGTGAGCTTTTACTTTAGCCTTGGTGGCCCTAAAGCAGGCCACTCATATTACAAACCAAACGCAAATGGGTTAAAAAACCCATTACCGTTTTGAATCCTTGTCTTTCCAGGGCGAAGTTACTGTACTTTGCTCTCTCCATGTTAAGTATAGGGAGCACAAAGTGTTAATCAACAGTAGGATTACAAAGTCCTAACGTTAATTAATGTCCGACTGCGCTTAGCAAAAAGTAGACCACAGCCAGGACTCTTATGAGATGCTGTAAAAAATCCATGACCGTGATCAGAGGCAGTTAATCAGCGGCTAGGTAGTCGTGGCCGAGTGGTTAAGGCGATGGACTAGAAATCCATTGGGGTCTCCCCGCGCAGGCTCGAATCCTGCCAACTACGTTCTAGGTAACATGTTTTGCTCCCTTGAAAACTTTCCTTCGGAACGCAAATAACAGACAAATACCTGAACGTTTTTGACTTGTTAAGGTCATATAATCAAACCTTCCTTGCTTGTCCATTATTTCTCACAGTTTTCACTTACTAACAGAATTTGTGTTTCCTTCATACCATTTCATGGAAGATTGAATGCAGATAATCTGACTGTGATCACTTGAAATACTCAAAAGCAGGATAACTAACCAATTTTATTTATCCATCTTTTTCACAGTTACTGTATTTGGTCATTTCTGCCAGTATGGTAATACTGCAAACTCTCTTTGAACTGATGTACGAGAAAGGGCACCTCCAATGTCTAGAAGATTTAGTTCCATCAATTTTTCAGTAAAGAATGCATAAATTAAAAAAAAACTATTAAAAATGAAGAGTTGCGACAAAAATGAATATGTTATCTATTTGGCAAAAACAATCTATATGCAGAATATTTTGATTATTCCCTAAATTTAAGAGTGCACTATGAATCGTTTCTTTCACACCAGTGTTAAGTTAAAATTATTTTCCGTGAAAAATAGGGATGTGCGTTTCGGGTTTCGGAATATCGGAATTTTCACGAAATTTCCTGATTCGTGTCTTCGGATTCGGCCAAATTTCCGAATCGGGTCGGACCCGAAAAACGATAGATCAGAAAAGTTTTCCCGAGCCGAAACGAAAAATTTTCGGATTTTTCGAATGGACTTGAAATGTGTCAAATCGAAATTTATTTTTGCTCTATTCATGATTTCGGTTCCATTCGTGATTTCGGTTCCATTTCGGTAATTCTGGAAATCGTATATTTAACTATTATCGGTTATATCGCTGATTCTGTAAATTTTGTATTTGTAAATGCGTATCACTTGTTTTTTTTGTTTCCAATGATCCGATAATTCTGTCGATACGATAATTCCTTCGTAATCGGGTCGGATCTGATTCGTCCGCGGGTCGCGCATGCGCACGCGCGGATGTCGTAACTTTATTGAGCCAGTTTTTTGACAACTTTTTGGACAAAATATTGTTTTTATTATTCATCATGGCTGCAAGAGACGAGTGCCATTCAGACACCTCCTCATCTTCTTGCACCCATGAAACACCACCCAGAAAGAAGCGGGCCAGCAACATGGCATTTGACGAGATGCTGGAGGTGGTCCGCATCTTTGATCTTAAGGACTACGACTGCCGTAAGGGCCCTTACGGCAGGAAGAATAATTCTAGAAAGGACCGTATCCTCAATAAGGTTCACACCACCATCCTGGAGCTGTTCGGGAAGGACCGGACGAAGGACCAGCTCCGAAAACGCTGGTCCGACCTCAAGACGCGCGAGCAGGAGCAGCTAGAGGCACATCCATCGCGTCATAGCCAAACGTAAGTGTCATGTTATATTGTAAAGCGCTGCGCAAACTGTTGGCGCTATATTTATAAATCCTGTATAATAATAATAATGTGCTTGCATGTGCTAATGTGCACAGAAATACGTTGATTTATCTAGTCCTTTTTTCATGCAATGTGATTGTGTATAGCTTTGCGTTTCCACGACTCGTCATACATGCATTTTTGCCATAGCTCTTCTTTTTTGTGATTTTACGTATTCGTGAAAATTGTGACATTTGATGTATGTAGATGTCAGGGACTCCGGATGGTACCAGGGTGGCACCGGGGGAGAGGGGAGTATGAGCCCTGCGTGCAGTGGTCTGCACAGATAAGCAGAGTATCAGGGTAGTGGATGGACACGCAGACTGACCAGGTAGATAGCTGAAGATGATGTGGATGATGATTGCAGAGCAGGAACCAGAGATGGGGGTCAGGATCAGGAATCAGAGTAGCAGAGGTCTTCACTCTTGGTGAGCCTGAGCTGTATGAACCAGCAATGGGTCAGAGAGGGGCAGAGCCCTTTATTATGTCAGTCACGTGTGTTTGGTGCATTAACACATACAATGCTGGATGCTGGTTGCTGGTTTCAGGGCAGGAACAAGCTGGAAAGAACCACCAGGGGGAGTTGCAGGATGGCTACAGCCAGGGATCCTTACAGTACCCTCCCCCTCACGGGCACCCTCTGGGTGACCACTGGAGATCCTGCAGGATGCAGGGCAGCAGTTTCTGGAGATCCTGCAGGATGCAGGGCAGCGACCAAGAACTTGTTGTGGACCTCAGTGGGCAGGAGACCGGCATCAGTGGATAGGTTGCACCGTCCATGTTCCTGATATAGGGTCCCGGACAGGTAAAACAAGAGTTCCCTGCACAGTGTAGCCGCCCGGGTCTTCAGGTGGGGGTTCCGGATGGATACAAGTGTCCTGGCCTTGTGGGCTCCTAGGAACAGAAGGACACTGGTAGGAGGCAGGGTCACCAGGGAACTCCGTGCCAACATAGAGAGATGGCATCAGGACAGATGTAGCCTGTGGGAGGTCCCGGGTCATATCAACAGGGAGGTCTGTAACACCAGTCTGGGGACGGTTCTTCCTTTGTTGTCTTCGTGCTCTGGATCTAGAGTTCTTACTGCCAGCAGATGTATCAGAGGTGAGGGTGCCCACATACCTGGATGGCACCAAGGTAGGTACATCGTAGGTGCCCTGCACCGTATCCTCAGGTAAGGACTCTGGAGCAGCAGGAATGCCCCTTGCCCGTCTGGCGTTGGCGACAGAGGGCGGGAAATAGGAGGCAGAGTCACCGTTGAATCTGGTGCCCACATAAGAAGATGGCATCGTGGTAGGTGTCTCCTCTTCTTCCTCTTTGGTAGAATAAGTATCCCAGGTGGTACCCCTTGGTACCTGGTCTGGATCCCAATACTCTGAGGGGAGGTGGCCAAATGGCAAGAAGTCATCCAGAGAGCGATAGCCAGCACCGTCCACTTCACCGATCGCCAGGTCTCGCTGGCTGAGAGTGGTGGGAGTGGTTGTTACACCCGAAGCCTGGATGTAGTTAATCTCCATAGGGATTGGAGGTTCTGGTTCCATCGCCGTACTTTCAAAGTCCACAGGAATTACAGACTCTGATTCCACGGGCATTATGGTCTCCATAGGGTTTTCTAAATCGTCTTCAGAGGTAAACTCCAGAGACACCCTTCTTCTGGGCACAACGGGCATAGACTTTCTGGGGACAGGTCTGGGTACAGGGAGTTTGGGTTCCAGAGTTCTCCTGGGGGCCGGTTTGGGTAGGGGTACCGGCTTAGGGACAGCAAGTCTCTTAGACACAGTACCTGTAGCAGGAGTGGGAGCCTGAGGTCGCTGTAGAGTTCTACACACAGGAGCATGCTTGGAGCGAACAGCAGATTTTGACACAGGTGCTGGCTTGACAACCGTAGATCTGGGGGGTTTTTCTGGGCAATCAGATATCCAATGCGATCCTTTCCCGCAATACAGGCAGAGATTGCCCGCCAGTCTCTTGGCACGTTCTTCAGGGGACAGGGAATCATGATGTTTGTTAGGAGGAGCGCACACCTTAGTCGAGGTGCCCAGAATCTTTTGCAGCATTTGCACCAGGGAATCAGCTAGGGTTTTGAATAGCTCCTGGAAGGCGGTCTTAAGCAACTCCACCAGTAAGTGCAGCACTGCGGGCTCATTGGTATTGGGCTGGTTCATTCTGTCAGGGACTCCGGATGGTACCAGGGTGGCACCGGGGGAGAGGGGAGTATGAGCCCTGCGTGCAGTGGTCTGCACAGATAAGCAGAGTATCAGGGTAGTGGATGGACACGCAGACTGACCAGGTAGATAGCTGAAGATGATGTGGATGATGATTGCAGAGCAGGAACCAGAGATGGGGGTCAGGATCAGGAATCAGAGTAGCAGTGATAGCAGAGGTCTTCACTCTTGGTGAGCCTGAGCTGTATGAACCAGCAATGGGTCAGAGAGGGGCAGAGCCCTTTATTATGTCAGTCACGTGTGTTTGGTGCATTAACACATACAATGCTGGATGCTGGTTGCTGGTTTCAGGGCAGGAACAAGCTGGAAAGAACCACCAGGGGGAGTTGCAGGATGGCTACAGCCAGGGATCCTTACAGTAGATGAAGTTACAATGCTGGATTTCTTTTGGCACTGTGTGTATAGTCTGTAGTGTGCTGGGGGGGGGCTGTTGTGATTGAGTGATGCATACGAGATGACCCGCAGCTTGCCCAATATTGGCTCCCATCGGCGCATCAATAAAAATCTCTGCGTCTCTGCTAAGTGGTAGGATGGGACATGTAGTTCTTCTGAAAGTGCATCCAAACAGAGCCGCGTTCAATACATCCTCAGTAGCTGCTGAATTGTTGCAGCGCAGCAATTCAGTTTGCTGCAGCAGTGTCATTATTGAACGCTTTAGATGCAAATTTCAAATCAAAATGGCGGATTTCTGTTGTTTCTGCAATATCCAGTTTTATTAGCAGAAACTGAAAGTGAAACTGAGGCTGAGGCATCTATAAAATAACTAAAAGCAGTCGGCACAATGTGTTTTGTATGCACAACACAAATAATAGTTTTTATTGAATAAACGTAATGTTTACTTCTGAAAAAAATATATAATTGAACGGTAATATATATCTATGTGCAGGGGAAATAAATAAATATTTTGTGACTTTAGAACTATGAGATGGGAGTAGTGGTGTGTCAAGCTGGTAGTGCTAGTGGGTAGTGGAGGGGTGTCGCAATACTTTCGGCAATATATTGTATATTTTCCAGTCTGCATTATTTACGTGTTATTTTTTGGATTTGGCAGAAGACAGGAAGAAGGCAGCATCTGCCCCGGCGGGCACCAGTGCCCCAGTGGAGGAGGAGGAGGAGCCACGGGCGACCACCAGCGCTGGTATATACTGTTTTATTTTGCAACGACTGTTGGTCAAAAACAGAAACATTTTTTGTTTACTGTATTTTAATTTAATTTTTTTATGTATAGCACAAGAGGAGCAGGAGGAGGAAGAGGAGGAGCAGGAGGAGGAGCAGGAGGAGGGCGATGGAGAGAGGGAGCCGCAGCAGGAGGCCGCGAGTCCAGGTTTTTTTTTTTACTGTTGTATTTTGCATCGACTTTTGTTCAAAAATAAATCAGTTTTGTTGTTTACTGTATTTTTTATTTCTTTAATTTCTTAGATATAGCACCGGATATGCTGACGGTGGTGGTGGAGGAGGAGGAGTCGGAGGAGGAGTCGGAGGAGGAGTCGGAGCCTCAGGAGGCCGCCATCACTGGTATATACTACTGTTATATTTTTTCAAGACTTTCAGTCAAAAATAGAAACCTGCTTTACTTACTGTATTTTCCTTCTTTCATTTATTGGATATATAGAAGGAGAAGCCAGACCGGACACGTCCTCCAGTGTCAGGATAATAAATCGGGAGGCGATCGGCGAGCTACGCCTGGCTGTTACGACCATCGATGCCATCCAGGAACTGCTCCAGGAATTGCGGGAGCATATAAGCAATGCCGCTGACATCCTGGAGCGGCAGTGAGACCAGTGGCAGCCTCCTCCCGAAATGTAACCGGAATCTGCAGGTTCACTCAAGACGAGGCCGGACCGGACACGAGCAAGGATTGTCTGAACACGAGTCTCTTCAGGGAAGGCAAACTTTATTGTGATATCACAACAGATGCTCAAACAGGATTCAATCGTAAAGAATGAGCAGCGATTTTCACAGTGACATGAGATTTTATACCTCAAAATACATGATTAGGTACATCCCATATGCCCACCTCCCGGTTACGCTATCCCACCCCACGTGGGTTAGTACCTCCCTTTAGCTAATACAAAAGACATTTCATTAATTTGGCTGTAAATTGGAAAACTTCATGTTTGTTTCAGTGAATCATAATTAGTTGCTCCCACTGTTCCGGGCTGCGCCCCGTTCCCTAGCGTCTTCACTCATTTGTTACAAAAGGCACCTGGTCTGATCTCTATACTCCTTTGTATTTCTGCGGGCCCCAACGACCTTGATGTATCCTTTCTCTGTGTCGAAAACAGCAGAGACCTTTCTCAGCGCTTTGATTGTTTTTCTTCCAATCTCAGCACATTCCTAAATTTCTATGTATGCCTGCTTCTAATTTCAGCTAAAAACTGCCTAATTATCTCAAGTGAACCAATATTCTGAACAAGATGGTGGTCGCCTGGCTTACAATGGCGGCCATCTTCCAGTCTATTTCCACTACACTATGTTTGTTTGTGTTGTTTGTGCCCCTGTTGGGCAGTTTGCCATCCTTGGCATGTTCCCTTCCCTTCCCCATGTTGTAAATAAATTTTCTATTTTTTCTATATTTTCCTGTTTGTGTGCGTTGCTTTTCCTTACTTAATAAATTAATATGTATTGCTTGGTTTCCACACTGTTAAAATTATATGTACATAAATGTATTGACATTTCTATGGACCCTTTGTCATAAATTTGTCAACATATTTGTGGCCATGAATGTGACTGTGCACATTCTACACTGCCTGCCTGGCCAAAAAATGTCACACACTAACACAACCTTGTTGTACTGTCTTGAGATTTGATTACCGTGGCATGGTTTTGTTAAGCTTAGGCGATGTCACAACAACACGGATTTTTGTCCACAGTCACATTCATTGTATAACCAAGAATTTATCAAAAAATATTGATGGCAGCACTGCGTGAAGTCTTCTCCGACACAACCCAAAGATCCTCAGTGCGTCTCAGGTCTAGTTTATTTGTCCCTGTTTGCAGCTTCACGCAACACCTCCTCCCAGCTATGAGCTCTCTCTCTCCCACTGCTGCCCGCTAAGACGCTGCCCGCCAACATGGTCATGTCTTTGCAGGAAGACAACAGCGTGGGGGAACGGCAGCTGCCAACAGTCCCAAGACCTCGTCACAATGACGTCAGTTCTGGAGTTAACCCCTAACTGCGACCAATGGTGGAGATAGAGGGTTCATTGGAACCCCCTATCTCCCGATCCGCGGCAGCTATCGGTTGGTTAATGTTTGGTATCTTTGGATCGACCAGAGAATGGCCTTTCCAACAATACCAAACATGACAATGTTAAAAATTATAAAAAATTAAAATATAAAAAAAAAAAAAACAGGTTTTTTGTTTTGTTTTGTTAATGCAGAAATATTGTTCCCATTTCAATTATAATGTGAACAATGATGCTGCACTAAGGATTTTTGTATGGGGTGCGTTTGTTAAAAATAGTGTAATTTTTACCCAAAAAAATATAACAAGTCCCCATTTCAATTTTTTTTAACAAACGCAACTCATAAAATATAACCGCAAACACTCACATGTTAAAATGTGAAAAAAATACTTTACACCTTGTAAAACAAACATTGAAAATTCTAATTTTATTGCATTTTTTGTTATAATATACAGACAGGACATGACGCATACATATGATAATGATATATTATGAATCATCTGCCGAGTCTGCCGGAAAGAACGATATGTAACATGTCTGGGTCATATTATAAAATAAGGCTTCAAAAAAACACGTTTAAACAAGAGGAGCGAAACTGTTAAAAATTAGCTCAGCAGCAGACCGCAGCACCGCACACAGGCGTGAAGGGAAGCCGTGAAATGCCTCAGCAGCGAAAGGGTTAATTATTTTTTTTGTCTGTTTTAAATCATTTTATTTTTTTATTTTTTTCGTTTCAGATCATTTTGATCAACTATTTTTCCGTTTTAAAACCTTTTTGTTCTGGTTTTTATTTTTAAAGTCAGACCATTCGGTCAGTTTAGCGTTTTTTAAATCGTTTTATTCTTTTTTTTTGTTCCTTGGCTTTCATACCATTTTTTAATGTGATTAAATAAAGTTGTGAAATGTATATTCATAAGAAAAAAGGATCTTTATTTAATTAAAAAAAAACACGATAGAATCGCCAGAATTATCGTATCGACAGAATGAATTATCGGATCCGAAAAACAAACCAAAAATTTATTATAAAAAAATATATAAAGTATAAAAAAGTAAACCATAGTAGTTTACGTCAAAACGAATAGAGTTAGACAGCTTTGAAACGAAGAGAACAGACGTTCCGAAAAAACGAAAATTTCCGAAATCACGAAAAGTAGATCCAAAAAACGAGCAAAGTGACACGAAAATACGAAAAGTGGTCGATATTCCTAAAAAAAAATGAACACGGAAAAAGAGTCGAACCGAACCGAATCGAAACAGAAATCAGTCGAAACGAGCCGAATCGAAAAGTTTAAACATCCGAACAAATCTAAACCGAATCGAACCGAAAAAAAAAAGGGTGCACAAGCCTAGTGAAAAAGGGCTTGGCAGTGAAACGGCTAAAGAAAGCAACAACCTGTGTGAGCCTTGTCCCATTTTCGATCTTTGTAACAGCTACCTTTGTGGTAGTCATGGCTGAGTGGTTAAGGCGATGGACTTGAAATCCATTGGGGTCTCCCCGCGCAGGTTCAAATCCTGCTGACTACGACTTGGTGCTTTGCTTAAGTTTTTCATTAGAATTCCAAAAGGTGCCATCTGTATTTTCCAAGATAAAGGCAAGTTCTGCTAACTTTTGAGACATCTGTTGCGAATTAAGGCTATTATTCAGATCTTCATTGTTTGCCCCTGGTGTTTTTGTTTTTATACTGCCAAACTGCTTGTTCCCGTGTCAACCTAGTAGAAGTACAAAAAGCGATGGACTCTAAATCCATTAGGGTTTCCCCTTGCAGGTTTGAATCCTGCTGACTACGTCCATGTTGCTTGTCTGTGTTTTAAAGTGTTTACATTAATTTGAGGACAAGGGGCTAAAGGATTAATCATGTTTAATGAAAAGTAATAACTTGGGGAAAATTTCCCTTTCCATCAGCTTATCTAGCGTTGTTTTTCACTGGGCAAATCCAGCGATACGTAGCCATGAAGTGCTTGACCTCTCTTGTGTTTGCACTTATGGAATTTTTCATAATATTTCCATTAGTTTCCTTATATTGAGATAGGTCACAGCACATGAAACCACCATTACAAAGCTTGAAAGCAATACTCTGCTGCTTTGAATTATATATCTATCTGCCTACAGGAGGGCTGGAAGTTGACTACAGTGCGTGAAGTCTAACAGGGTTATCCAAAGAGATTCGAAAAGTCACCGCACGTTCGGTGGCTTTTCGTTCTCTTCAATTCGGTTCCTTTTGCCGATCCCATTTCGGTGACCCTGCGGTGTATTCAGCAAGCACCACAGGGTCCCCGAATTGCAGGGAAAAGCTGCCGAAAACCTGACGAAAACTAACCGAATGCACGCTGAAAACAAGCAAAAACATCTGGATTAACCTTTGAAGAAGCCGAACAGGAGCCGAACAGGAGCCGAACATGAGCCGAATCACACAGAGCCGAAGCAGCTGTGACGTAGAGGAGGCAGTGAATAAATTAGAAAAACCATTTGTATGAATCTGGGAAAATGAAACGCTGTTTGCAAAGAAACTACTGAGCGAAAATGTCTGAAATTTTCACAGGAGGTCCAGGGAATGATAATAAAGAGGGCTGTTACAAAAAAAATAAGTAAACTGAAAAAAAAAAAAAAAAAATCGGACTTTTAAAAAAAAAAAAAAAAAATATCAAAATGCTTAAAGTATCCTAAAAAATCTATAAATAAAGAGACTTTTTGCTGCAGAATTTTATAATGAACGGTTTATTAGATATTGAATTAAAACGGGAATATTTTTAACATTGAAGTCTATGGGATTCTCCTGAATTAACTTGCCGAATTAAACCACCGAATGGCAGGGCATTAGGGGAACCTTTCACTGCTGGTTTGTGTTCTCTGAATAGCCGAAGCAGTGCTTTTTCATGGGGATTTCACTGCCCTCGAACAGGCACCGAACAGGCACCGTATGTGCAGGCAATTCGCCAGGATTTGGCGAATTGCCTGCTCTCTGGATAGCCGAATGGCCAGGAAAGGTAACCGAACGCTGAATTTCAGCATTCGGTTACCTTTCTCCAGCAATTCGGATCTCTTTGGATAACCCTGTAGGTCTTCTTTGGGTTGCCAAATAGATAACATATTCATATTTTGTCGCAAATCTTCATTTTTAAGAGTTTTTTTTATATTATGCATTCTTTACTGAAAAATTGATGGAACTAAATCTTCTAGACATTGGAGGTGCCCTTTCTCGTACATCAGTTCAAAGAGAGTTTGCAGTATTACCATACTGGCAGAAATGACCAAATACAGTAACTGTGAAAAACATGGATAAATAAAATTGGTTAGTTATCCTGCTTTTGAGTTTTTCAAGTGATCACAGTCAGATTATCTGCATTCAATGTTCCATGAAATGGTATGAAGGAAACACAAATTCTGGTAGTAAGTGAAAACTGTGAGAATTAATGGACAAGAAAGGAAGGTTTGATTATATGACATTAACAAGTCAAAAACGTTCAGGTATTTGTCTGTTATTTGCGTTTCAAAGGAAAGTATTCAAGGGAGCAAAACATGATCCCTAGAAAGTAGTCAGCAGGATATGAAACTGCGCGGGGAGACCCCAATGGATTTCTAGTCCATCGCCTTAACCACTCGGCCACGACTACCTAGCCTCTGATTAACTGCCTCTGATTACGGTCATGGATTTTTTACAGCATCTCATAAGACCTAGACAGATGCTAAGTTGACTTCACGCATTGTAGGCAACTTCCAGCCCTCCTGTAGGCAGATAGATAAATAATTCAAAGCAGCAGAGGATTGCTTCAAGCTTTATAATGGTGGTTTCATGTGCTGTGACCTATCTCAACATATGGAAAGTAATGGAAATATTATGAAAAATTCCATAAGTGCAAACACAAGAGAGGTCAAGCACTCCATGGCTACGTATCGCTGGATTTGCCCAGTGAAAAACAACGCTAGATAATACAGCTGATGGAAAGGGAAATTTTCCCCAAGTTATTACTTTTCATTAAACATGATAAATCCTTTAGCCCCTTGTCCTCAAATAAATGTAAACACTTTAAAACACAGCAAAGAAACATGGACGTAGTCAGCAGGATTCGAACCTGCGAGGGGAAACCCCAATGGATTTCAAGTCCATCACCTTAACCACTCGACCACAACTACAATTACATACAGCTTGATAAAAGATAGATGAGGCTTGTTAGCGAAGCATTATCGTATTTGTACTTCTACTAGGTTGACACGGGAACAAGCAGTTTGGCAGTATAAACACATAAACAACAGGGGCAAACAATGAAGATCTGAATAATAGCCTTAATTCGCAACTGATGTCTCAAAAGTTAGCAGAACTTGCCTTTATCTTGGAAAATACAGATGGCACCTTTTGGAATTCGAATGAAAAAAACTTAAGAAAAGCACCAAGTTGTAGTCAGCAGGATTTGAACCTGCGCGGGGAGACCCCAATGGATTTCAAGTCCATCGCCTTAACCACTCGGCCATGACTACCACAAAGAGAGCCGTTACAAATATCGAAAATGGGACAAGGCTCACACAGGTTGTCGCTTTCTTTAGACGTTTCACTGCAAAGCCCTTTGTCACGGAAAATAATTTTAACTTAACACTGGTGTGAAAGACACGATTCATAGTGCACTCTTAAATTTAGGGAATAATCAACATATTCTGCATATAGATTGTTTTTGCCAAATAGATAACATATTCATTTTTTGTCGCAACTCTTCATTTTTAATAGGTTTTTTAAATTTATGCATTCTTTACTGAAAAATTGATGGAACTAAATCTTCTAGACATTGGAGGTGCCCTTTCTCGTACATCAGTTCAAAGAGAGTTTGCAGTATTACCATACTGGCAGAAATGACCAAATACAG
This sequence comes from Leptobrachium leishanense, assembly GCA_009667805.1. NCBI lineage: Eukaryota > Metazoa > Chordata > Amphibia > Anura > Megophryidae > Leptobrachium > Leptobrachium leishanense. Next base: position 57,430,409 of record CM019072.1, read on the forward strand.
TAACTGTGAAAAACATGGATAAATAAAATTGGTTAGTTATCCTGCTATTGAGTATTTCAAGTGATCAGAGTCAGATTATCTGCGTTCAATCTTCCATGAAATGGTATGAACGAAACACAAATTCTGGTAGTAAGTGAAAACTGTGAGAATTAATGGACAAGCAAAGAAGGTTTGATTATATGACCTTAACAAGTCAAAAACGTTCAGGTATTTGCCTGTTATTTGCGTTTCAAAGGAAAGTATTCAAAGGAGCAAAACATGATCCCTACAACGTAGTCGGCAGGATTCAAGCTTGCGAGGGGAGACCCCAATGGATTTCTAGTCCATCGCCTTAACCACTTGGCCACGACTACCTAGTCTCTGATTAGCTGCCTCTGAAAACGGACATGGATTTTTTACAGCATCTCATAAGACCTAGACAGATGCTAAGTTGACTTCAAGCACTGTAGTCAACTTCGAGCCCTCCTGTAGGCAGATAAATAAATAATTCAAAGCAGCAGAGGATTTCTTTCAAGCTTTATAATGGTGGTTTCATGTGCTGTGACCTATCTCAATATAAGGAAAGTAACGTAAATATTATGAAAAATTCCATAAGTGCAAACACAAGAGAGGTCAAGCACTCCATGGCTACGTTTCGCTGGAATTGCCCAGTGAAAAACAACGCTAGATAATACAGGTGATTGAAAGGGAAATTTTCCGCAAGTTATTACTTTTCTTTAAACATGATTAATCCTTTAGCCCCTTGTCCTCAAATAATTGTAAACACAGCCAAGAAACATGGACGTAGTCAGCAGGATTCGAACCTGCGAGGGGAAACCCCAATGGATTTCGAGTCCATCGCCTTAACCACTCGGCCACAACTACAATTACTTACAGCTTGATAAGAGATAGATGAGGCTTGTTAGCGTAGCATTATCGTATTTGTACTTCTACTAGGTTGACACGGGAACATGCAGTTTGGCAGTATAAACACAAAAACACCAGAGGCAAACAATGAAGATCTGAATAATAGCCTTAATTCGCAACTGATGTCTCAAATGTTAGCAGAACTTGCCTTTATCTTGGAAAATACAGATGGCACCTTTTGGAATTCGAATGAAAAAAACTTAAGAAAAGCACTAAGTCGTAGTCAGCAGGATTTGAACCTGCGCGGGGAGACCCCAATGGATTTCAAGTCCATCGCCTTAACCACTCGGCCATGACTACCACAAAGAGAGCTGGTACAAATATCGAAAATGGGACAAGGCTCACACAGGTTGTCGCTTTCTTTAGCCGTTTCACTGCCAAGCCCTTTTTCACGGAAAATAATTTTAACTTAACACTGGTGTGAAAGACACGATTCATAGTGCACTCTTAAATTTAGGGAATAATCAACATATTCTGCATATAGATTGTTTTTGCCAAATAGATAACATATTCATTTTTTGTCGCAACTCTTCATTTTTAATAGGTTTTTTTAATTTTTGCATTCTTTACTGAAAGGTTGATGGAACTAAATCTTCTAGACATTGGAGGTGCCCTTTCTCGTACATCAGTTCAAAGAGAGTTTGCAGTATTACCATACTGGCAGAAATGACCAAATACAGTAACTGTGAAAAACATGGATAAATAAAATTGGTTAGTTATCCTGCTTTTGAGTATTTCAAGTGATCAGAATCAGATTATCTGCGTTTAATCTTCCATGAAATGGTATGAAGGAAACACAAATTCTGGTAGTAAGTGAAAACTGTGAGAATTAATGGACAAGCAAGGAAGGTTTGATTATATGACCTTAACAAGTCAAAAACGTTCAGGTATTTGCCTGTTATTTGCGTTTCAAAGGAAAGTATTCAAGGGAGCAAAACATGATCCCTAGAACAAGTTGGCAGGATTCGAACCTGCGCGGGGATTCCCCAATGGATTTCTAGCCCATCGCCTTAACCACTCGGCCACAACTACCTAGTCTCTGATTAACTGCCTCTGAAAACGGTCATGGATTTTTTACAGCATCTCATAAGACCTAGACAGATGCTAAGTTGACTTCACGCACTGTAGTCAACTTCCAGCCCTCCTGTAGGCAGATAGATAAATAAATCGAAGCAGCAGAGGATTTCTTTCAAGCTTTATAATGGTGGTTTCATGTGCTGTGACCTATCTCAATATAAGGAAAGTAATAGAAATATTAAAAAATTTCCATAAGTGCAAACACAAGAGAGGTCAAGCACTCCATGGCTACGTTTCGCTGGATTTGCCCAGTGAAAAACAACGCTAGATAATACAGGTGATTGAAAGGGAAATTTTCCCCAAGTTATTACTTTTCTTTAAACATGATTAATCCTTTAGCCCCTTGTCCTCAAAT
>CM019072.1:58032846-58190453 GCA_009667805.1 Leptobrachium leishanense
CAACAATATTGTTCCCATTTCAATTATAATGTGAACAATGATGCTGCACTAACAATTTTTTCTATGGGGGGCGTTTGCTAAAAAACACGTAATTTCCCCCAAAAAAGTAACGTTTTTCTAATTTTTTTAACAAGCGCACCCCATAGAAAATATAACCGCAAACGATCGCATTTTAAAATGTGAAAAAAACCACTTTACACATTGTAAATTATTGAAAATTCTAATTTTATTGCATATTTTGTTATAATATACAGACATGACATAACGTATACATATAATAATGACATATTATGAATCTGCACAGTCTGCCGGAAAGAACGATATATAATATGTCTGGGTCATATATTAAAATAAGGCTTCAAAACGCAGTTAAACATGATGAGCGAAACCGGTAAAAATGACCTCAGCACAGAGGTGGGAAAAGGCTCAGCAGCGAAAGGGTTAAAAAAAATAGGGCTTTTTTAGAAAAAAAAATCCAGAAAAATGCTTAAAATATCCTAAAAAAACTACAAATAAAGAGACTCTTTACCGCAGAATTTTATAATGAACGGTTTATTACATATTGAATTAAAACGTGAATATTTTTAACATTGAAACCTGCCGAATTAAACCACAGAATGGCAGGGCATTTCGGGAACCTTTCACTGCTGGGTTTTGCTCTCTGAATAGCCGAAGCATTGCTTTTTTATGGGGATTTCACTGCCCTCGAACAGGCACCGTATGTGCAGGCAATTCGCCAGGATTTGGCGAATTGCCTGCTCTCTAGATAGCCGAATGGCCAAGAAAGGTAACCGAACGCTGATTTTCAGCGTTCGGTTACCTTTCTCCAGCCATTCGGATCTCTTTGAATTACCCGGTATGTGCTCGGTCGTGTATTAATTGTGACTAAACCTTGAAAAGATATGATTGAACACCTGAATACAAGCTTTATACAGGGTTATTCAGAGAGCGGTGAAAAGCAGGAGAACGACTGGAGAATGGAAAATTCTAGTTCAAAATAGCCGATTTGGAAAGTGAGATGAATGGGAGAATTTTTCTGGTTTGGTTATTTCGACCTAGAATTTTCCATTCTCCAGTCATTCTCCTGCTTTTCACCACTCTCTGAATAACCCTGATAGTGTATGGGAACTCGGTTCCCTCTGCAAAAATAGTGGAGGCACTGCATTCCCACTTGATCTCCCCCAACTTGACCCCTCTATGTAAGAATATTATACATAATTTAGTAGCGTATAAAGAGAATTTATGTATAGTTTGCTCGCACTAACACTGGTTTGTGATAAATCCTATTTTACTGAGAAGTACCATATTTGGGATCAGCAACACTCAAATCTGAGTGAAATCAACAATAAGAGGCCTCTATATACATTAAACCTATACATCAACAAAAGTGCGTGTAGTCAAGGCTATGGTTTTCCCAGTTGCGAAAGTTGGACCATAAGAAAGGCTGAGAGCCAAACAATTGAGGCCTTTGAACTATGGTGCTGGAGAAGACTACTAAGAGTCCCTTGGACTTCATGGCGATTAAACCTGTCAGTCCTAGAGGAGATTAACCCTGACTGCTCATTAGAAGACCAGATCCTGAAGATGAAACTCATATATTGAGAAGGAAGGACTCACTGGAGAAGAGGCTAATGTTGGGAAAGATTGAGGGCAAAAGAAGAAGGGGGTGACCGAGAATGAGGTGGCTGGATGGAGTTACTGAAGCAATAGGATTGAGCGTAAATAGACTCCTGAAGAAAATAGAGGACAGGAAGGCCAGGAGGAACGTTGTCCATGGGGTCACGACAGGTTGGACACAGCTTTGCAACTCACAACATACACATTAAACTAAGACCCAGACTGAACCTTCCCAACCAAACTGCTATAAATCAGGGAGCAGAACTGCTCGGGAGTCCTTTCCTAATCGCTCTGTAAAATTGAATTATTAGGACGTGTAGGTAAAGTGACAGGTTTCAAAGAGGTTCACTGGAATGATGGTGCTGAGAGGTCTATTCCAACTTGCTCTAACGGCATCTGGACAGGCCCCTGCTCTGACCGCATTTCTTGAAAAAAAAAATATTTGTCTGGCGTCGGGTGATACAATTTCCACACCCCTGGTGGGTGTTTGAAGGCTCCAGGAACACCACAATGCTGAGGATAAATGATCTTGTTTGCCTCCATATTTAAGTCTGTACCTACACTTTTTCGGATTTTGTCATTTCTGTCATATGCAATTAGGACACAATGAAATTAGACAAATTTCCTCTAGGACCATAGTGCTACGTTAAGCAAGACAAAACGAGACCAGATGATGGTGTCCAGAGCCATATCTCTGTAAATATTGCGATGCAGCACTCCCTCATGGAGACTAATGTAATCTAGTTTTATCCAGCGAGCGGACATTGGAAAGGAGGATAGATCGGAGAGCCAGGGGGCCAGAATGTGTCTTCAGTTTTTTCATGCTTCTCCATAAAGGACAATATCTGTCAATATCTATGTATAATTGATTATTGCTGCACAAAATGTACACCTTATTAACAGAAATTTGTAACTAATAAATATATTCCAAGTGCACATCCCAATGAAATTGATGCCAGGGAGTCCACATGAACGTCTCCATAGTTTTCGGGCCATCCTTTTTCCCTCTAAGAAAGGAGAACATGATTAATTGCACATTTGCCTGTCCCATATGCAACCGGGTGTACTTTCCTGTCCATGCCTCATTGGGAATAGGCCTCATACTTCCAAGAAATGCAGCTCAAAAAACCAAACCGGTGTTCCGTCGAGAAATGCCTCTCGTCAGATAATGCACGTCACGTCAGCTGGTCGTCACATCACATCCGCGCATACGCAGATCTTCAGAATAACCAGCTCCGATGCAGCAAGAGTGATCGTCAGATAATGCCTCCTGCACAGTGCGCATGTGTGAGACACGCCACTCCGGTAGAGGTGGGGGGTCTAGACATGGATATACTCAAAGAGCAGTGAGGAGTAAACGCACGTATTCTGCTCTCTGTATCTATGCACATATTACCCCTCCAGTCACTACTCTCTGTGTATATTCATGGCTAGACACCCCCTCCCCCTCTACCTGAGTGGCGTGTCTCGCGCATGCGTACTGAGCGGGAGCATTTTCTGACAATCAGATATTGACTCCGCTCTTGCTGCATCGGAGCTGGCTATTACGAGGATGTGCTGGCGTGACATCACTTCTGCACGTGCGCAACTCGTCGACGGCATTATCCGACGAGAGGCATTTCTTGAAGGAACATCAGCACTAACATTCATTCCTGCGACACAAATCACCATAATCCAATGGTATAATGTGTTTTAAAACTGATGGCAGGGATGGAGGTCACCTAATATAAATTATAATGTGCAATATCTCCAAAGCAGCACAAATGTTCATTATGTTGTATGTCATTCAAGTTTTTAAAAGCATGTGGTGCGAGCTTCACACAGCTCAGGAATCCTTATTACACAGGAGAGAGCCATTGCATCGTTGCAAACTATGTAAATCTGGAAGACAATATAAAAGATGCCAAGCTTTGGAGGAAACTCAAACTCTGACACCAACCCCCCCCCCCCCAGATGTTTCTGAACAATAATTCTAGTGGGTTTTTTTTTTGGCACCTAGACCTAGCGCATTCAAATAATTCACTGAATTGTAGGCCATAAACATCTGGAAGGACAGAATGTGAGACCCCTGCTCTAGCTGTTCTGCTTCCCATCTACTTTATTCTCATCTGTGAATTTTCTGGTCAGGGACAAGTATTTGAATCCCAGCATTAGTTTGATTTGGTAAAATCAGCCAATCAGGATGGAGTGTTTTGTTTCCTTTCCTATGATTCTTTCTCTAGGTTACAATCCCTTTTCTAAACACAGGGCTTCTTCCTGCATGAAAATGCATATATGATCTTACATCATTGGCCTATAATATATCACTAGGCCTATATTGACAAAGTCATCCATTTGACTCAAATGTTTTGAAATATCAGTTGACCTTTGATTCAGATGTACAGTTTAGTGAATATGCCACCGGCTGCCCTCTAATCTCTTCAGTCATCTGCCTAGGTTCAGCTATCAGAGATAATTAACTGCCCTTGCCACCCCCTTTCCCTAAACCTGATCCTAAACAAAGTCTTGTCCTCACACCTCATCCACAGCTCCAGAACAAATAAACCCTTTGTCCTTCAGTTGTTGAGCAATTTAACAATCCTGCCTTTTACAAACACAAAAGGTCAGAGTAAGCAATGTGTTCTGATCACTGAATGTTCACCTCCTCCATGTTACATTTCTAAAGGACAGAAAATCCAGAGGACTCATTACCAAGCGACAATAACGCATAAAACAGCGACATGATAGCAGAAATGAAAGCTGGAATTCCCTCTTAAATAAACTCAAGAGGTTCGCAGCTGCCCTCAGCAACACTCAGTGCATGGGCAGCTCTGCGTAACTGCCAAGCATGGCACCCTGTAATCAGTCCTTCAGGATGATACACCCCCTTTCATGCACCTTGTATCCCCTGTGATGTTTATTATGTCACCGTATGCCATACATTTGACAAACCTAGAACCATTGCCATTCCAGCAGTGTCCTCACCGCCACAGTTGGCACCTATGGGGAAATTCTGGATGTAGGACAGAGACAAAAGGGGAGGGGGAGGACCAGGGTAAAGAAAGGGTTATGGTGAGTAACAGGATGCTCAAGAGTGAGAGAAAGGGTCTTTGAAAGAGGATTGGAGTTAACCCTTTGCAGGGTCTCAGTGGAGGACACCATGGGGCAGCAATTTTGGTAAAAAGTCAGAGGGAGAGAAAGGAGCAAACCGTGAAAATAATGGAGACTAAAGCCTTGAAAGAAAAGTTGCTCATCAACATGAGAGATGGCTGCTTTTTGATAAAAGAGCCATGTACGCGTAGCCTTTTTAACAATACACAAGGTTGACATGTTTATTGTTGTCTTCTTATATCTTCAATTCAGTTTTATCATGGGTTCCCATCACGTTTTAGTGCGGCCCTGCTAATCTGAGGGTTTTTATGAAATCTTCACATATACTGATTACTCACTCCACCCAGATACTGCTAAGCTTACTTCTCTGCCCTCATGCGGGTGCTTACCCTAACATTACAGATATTTCTGCATTGGTGCTCCAATCAGAACCACCACCTTCAGATAAACTAAACTGTAGTCTGTTTACAGTCTCTACCTTCATTCCCAAATTCTTAACTGATTTGTAACAGATTCCAGCAAAGTCCTATAAACCTGTATCATTTTTTTCCTACGTTTCCTTGAATAACATTCTACGAACAAAGTTACTGTTCTGATTTTACTTTATAGGTGGTGCATTGCTCTGGGACAGGGGTCAGCAACCCTGGCCATCCAATTACAATTCCCATGAGTCTCCAACCTAATTAGTGGCTGAGCATCATGGGAGATGTAGTGCCATAACATCTGGAGGGCCAAGGTTGCTGACCCCTGCTCTAGGCTGTAGACTGGTAAAAGAAAACTACATAATTGATCAGTCAAGGTTGTGTCTTGTTTGCTGTGAGGTCTACAGGAATCTGGAGGTGGCAGAGGTCCCAGTTCCCTCTCTCGTTGTTTTACTGGGTATATATATATATATATTTTAACGTCTGTTCACAACACAGCGACGAGGAGCAGAAGCCTTGAAACATGGTCAATGGAATTAAACTCACAACCTTACAGCAAATGCTGCGAGGATTTTATCAACCAACATTTTTCACACATGTAAATACTCATGTCACTGCGGTTTCCTCATCCACTCACAAACACGTTTGACAAAAGTGACGAGGATCATCCAGTTCACTCATGACCTCACCCATTTGCACAATCTCTGCATTGGGTCTTTTAACATGCTATCTCAATATCATGCTTCCACATCGTCATATAATTCTGCCCACTGACCTTGAGAAGTACTGATCCAACCCATAATAATCTGAATGTTCTTATTAATGTGATCCTATACTTATTAAACTTCAACAGAGTGACACCTCAAAGATCAGTACAACAACATATTGTCTCTCAAGGAGTTGTTCCGCACCATAACTTGCTTTGGTCAAAATAATGTCCCATGTGCAAGCCGCTCAGTGAAGAGCAGTTGCCACTGGTCCACCATACAGACCATAGCAAGTTCCAACTAGAGAAATGTAATGAGCAGAACCAACTTCAAGGTGACTCTCCTACTCTCCGATGTTGGCATAGACAGTTATAATCCCGATATGATGGGTGGAAGTTGCAAAAAATTTATTACTGGGTTCAATTGAGACTGTGGAAAGAAGATACAACCAATGGATAGTAAGAAGAAAGAGTAAAGGGCACAGACAGGAAGATTTGAGGGTGAATAGGGAGAGGAGAAGAAAGAAGATTAATAGACCATCAAAGAGAAAACTTGCTGGTTAGTGGGAATGAGTTTGGTCCACAAGAGATGACGAGACGAGAATTAGGGTGAAAATCTGCACTGTCCCTTTAAATCACTGCTGGACATTAGCATTCTTTAACACATGTTGTACCTTTATGGTCCACTTTAGTATGTACCAAACCAAAACATATGCATGCAGGGACTGACTAAGATCTTGGTGTGGCCTATTTTGGAATCGCATGAAATGAAAACACAGTTCATTTTATATAACCAGACAGATAGGTATATGCAGTTAGTTGCAAGTTAGGATAGTTTAAGTCATCTGTGGACAGACATAAAATCGACTTATTCGGCCGCATATTATTATCAATCTTTATAAAACGCCAGCATATTCTGCAGCGCTGTACAATGGGCACAGTATAGACAGGGTTACAATACAGTGAACAACATTTGACAAACCAGTACAGAAAGAAACGAGGAACTTAATCATTCTTGTGTCCACAAATGACTTATCTAGTACTCACAGGGAGGAGTGTGCCCCTCTTTCAGTAGAGCACCACAGTGCTGAGTGTTTTGGGGGCTCTTGCAGTTCAGCACATCTTCCGCTACTTGTATTACAGGTATATGTTGCTAGACAGACAGACTGACCAACGCACCCAACACCACTTGCCTTTATGCCCCATTTCTTGCCCTATTCCTTACCATCATGTTCCGGTTGCATTTTATTCCTCATATACTAGATTATACACCAGACCATGTTATGCCCCTACTTGTAGTGTGAACAGCATGTGCTGTGGCCTATTTCAGACGGTGGGTCTGGCACTATATCAGCCGCTATATTAATCAGTCCCTGTATTGCATGAAGTACGACTTTACTGTCATTCCAAAAATGTAATTTATTTTTTACACAAAGATAAAAGAAAATTTTTTTGTCAGTTATTGTGTGCAGGCCTGTCGTCCTCAACAAGTTGAACATTTGTTGAAGGATAATAATGTAAATATTATTATCCCGACATAACCGGTATTTTCTAAACTCATCTTGAACTACAAGATATATTAGTCCATCGTATTTGCAATACTTCACATACTGCTCATATTTTACAACAGGCTTCTCAAGATTTTTCTCCTTTTTTATGTTTACTCTTGTGGAACACAGACAATGAAATTCACACTGGCTGTGAATTTCCACATTTTTTCATGTAATGAATAAGACAAAACAACCAAACGATGTGAATAATTCTGCTCGCACTCAAGGTCGTGTGCAAAGAATCCTGGTGCAACTTCGTTACAGGACGTGTAGCACAATGTCTCACCGTGAAAAATTACGAATTAAGTAATATTCACGTGGGGTGTCAAATATCTAACAGTGACATCTGAACGTCAAACCGTTTCAGTGCTTTTAGAAATAACTTCAGGCATATATACGTGGGTGAAGCTATAGGATATATACATCAAGTCCAAGTCAGAGTAGAGATAGTGCAACTCATTTATTGTTGCCAAGCTGCAATTCCTCTGCTTAAGCCGGGTTATGTGTAAACTGAAAACGTAGCTAATTCTTTCAAACTGGAACACAGATTTTAATTAGAATAGAAAAAAGTCAAAGGATAAGCGGAGGCATTGAGAGGTATCTGAGTGATTGTGGCCAACATAACGTAGGTAAAAAGGTCTTATGTCTACTTGTCTCTGTCATTTTGACATGTGAAAGCAGGAAGATCAAAGATAGGGGACCAGGGCCGCTGGAGGTCAGTACACTTCTGTTTTGTGGTGTTTTTTTAAAAATTGATTTTACCATTTCTTGAATTCCCTCTTTAAAATGTCACCTCATTCAGAAAAACAAAAGCATTTTCACCCATTGAGCTGGTTTATGGTTACAAAGGAAATTGGGGTTGGCACTTTGGGGGAGCTTAGGCTTGGTCCGACTGGGACTTGATTTTTAGTCAATTAGGTCCAGGGCTGGTGCTCCCAGTAGGCAAGCTAGGCAACCACCTAGGGCGCACTGCTGTCTAGGGGTGCAGCCGGCCCAAACCTCATTGTGCGGCTCGTGTCGGTGGCAGTGGCGACTCGTCAGCTCACGTACCCCCGCTAGCAGCACAGAAGGTGGGTGTCTAATGGTGACATGCAGGCGGCACCAGAAGATGTGCGGGCGCCATCAGAGGCAGATGAAAGAAAAAAAGAAAGGCACAGAAGAGAGAAAGGCATGAAAGAAAGAAATAGCACGAAAGAAAGAGGTAGATGAAAGAAAAGAAAGAGGCAGATGAGAAAAAAGTCAAAAGAAAGAAAGAGGCTTAGGCCGATCCCTGGCCTGACCAGCGGAGGGCTAAGTTGGGCACCGAATGACAGTGTGTGCCCCCCGCAGTGTGTGTGTCCCCTCACATGCACATGTGTGTGTGTCCCCGCATTTTAACAGTTAACAATTTTGGGGGGGCACAAGTAGCTGGTCTTGCCTTTGGTGCAAAATAGTCTAGCACCGGCCCTGCAAGAATTTCAGTGAAGAGGATTTAGCATTAGAAGAACTTTTGATTTGGGGAAGTATAAACATTGACTTCAAGGGTTTTATATAAATTACAAATAAGTATGGAAAACACTGGAAACTCGACAAGATTCCCCCCATTAACCCCTTCACTGCCATGATTGGGTACACTCGATTTTCAGAAGCTCCTGCAGGTGCCTTGAGATCAAGTTTGCTCGATCTGGTCTCATTCTGGAGCAATGCAAAGGAATTATGTTCATCGCAAACAATTCAATTACAAGTGGTCTCAAGAATACGCCCCAAAGGTTTAAAACATGACAGCTGATGTGTTGAAATTGTTTTGAGTTCAGTTTTTCCTCAAGGAAAGACAGAACCCAAGTTGTATTGTACATGTAATCGTGTTTATGACCAGCAGAGGGAGTCCTTTGCCTTTCAAATAGGCTTACTGACTGAAAATGTATAGCAGAGAGCTGACATTATCGTTTTTTATGTGTGGCTAACTGAAAGTGATTTTCCATAAAACCACTGGGTCCTTTTAGTGGTTTTATGAAAAAACACTTGAAAGTGAAGGGGTTAAACATTGTTATTTTATATGTAATCCCCCACCCCATACTTAAATTTGATATTTATGTTTCTATATCTGTGCCTGAATTTAGGGAATTGTTATAATAAGTAGAAGAAACAACCTGCATATTGTGTCTTAACAAACCATTGTTTAAAATAAAAATGTACAATGTGTGAGCCAGATAAGGCTAGGGTCAGATGAACACATTTTTCGCATCGTCCGTAAATAAGTGCGTCCGAACGCATGGACGTACTTTTTCACAGAATACGCAATAGTGGTCATACGATGCGCAATTTCGGCCGTGATTTCATATGGATCCAAACCAGGAAACTTTGGGTGTCTGGACTTTATAGTAGAGAAGAGGGGATATGCCAAGGAGGCAGATCAGGGAGCGCAAAACAATTACAACACTCTCACCAGGTGTTAAAGGTAATATACAAAGAATGTACTCATCTCAGGTGTGGACCAGTAGAAAAAACAACAACATATACCTATGGAATAAAAACAAAAAGATTGCGCAATACCAGGGGTAAAAATGAGTATAAACAGAAGGTAACGATTGCACACTCACAGAGGTGGAGCCTGTGAGGCTCTCTTGTCAGCGCCTGCAAGCCACTTGGGGGGGGCTTCACCCACAGAATTCAATGGTTGTTATCACGTTTCTTATGCTTGTATACACTCTTTCTTGGCCGGAATGGTGAAGTGGCACAAATATGACCTCGGACAAATGGAGAATGTATAGCGTAATATTGCTATGCTAATATTGTATGTCAAAAAAGCAATAGCACACTCACGTGGTATGGAGCCTCTTGTTAGGGTGGCTCAGTAGATAAGGCCTCAGACCATTTTGGGTAGGTCTCACCCTTCTTGAGACTTAGTGGATGCCGGGAGCGCAGGTGGATACCGAGAGCACAGGTTCTAGCTTACGGATTGTGTCACACAGTCCATGTTGTCTGCTGCTTTGTGGGCGGTCAGCAGACAACATGGACTGTGTGACGCAATCCGTAAGCTAGAACCTGTGCTCTCGGTATCCACCTGCGCTCCCGGCATCCACTAAGTCTCAAGAAGGGTGAGACCTACCCAAAATGGTCTGAGGCCTTATCTACTGAGCCACCCTAACAAGAGGCTCCATACCACGTGAGTGTGCTATTGCTTTTTTGACATACAATATTAGCATAGCAATATTACGCTATACATTCTCCATTTGTCCGAGGTCATATTTGTGCCACTTCACCATTCCGGCCAAGAAAGAGTGTATACAAGCATAAGAAACGTGATAACAACCATTGAATTCTGTGGGTGAAGCCCCCCCCAAGTGGCTTGCAGGCGCTGACAAGAGAGCCTCACAGGCTCCACCTCTGTGAGTGTGCAATCGTTACCTTCTGTTTATACTCATTTTTACCCCTGGTATTGCGCAATCTTTTTGTTTTTATTTTTATTCCATAGGTATATGTTGTTGTTTTTTCTACTGGTCCACACCTGAGATGAGTACATTCTTTGTATATTACCTTTAACACCTGGTGAGAGTGTTGTAATTGTTTTGCGCTCCCTGATCTGCCTCCTTGGCATATCCCCTCTTCTCTACTATATTTGTGGGTGAGGAATACACCCATTGGTGAGCTGCAACTATCCTTTCGTGTGTTTAGAATTTTTTAGCGCCATATTAACATCTTTCACCCATTTATTTGGGTTCCTTTGTTGTCTGGACTTTATGTTGGCCGGACATGAGCAGCGTCTGACGTCTCCTGATCACGCACACACCCCGCTATGCGGACGCAGTGCACTCTGTATGTCAGTACTAGCGGTTCAACGTTCTTGCAAAAATGTGTTTGTTTGCCGCTTGCGTTGCGCGGCCTAACTTTCGTGCGGCCGTACTTCATGTATGGGCCTGCGTTGGACGTCATTTGCTGCTACCACGGCCATCATAAAGTGTGGGTAAACGCACATTCACACTGCGTTCGTCTGACCGCAGCCTAAGAACTAGTCCCTCCTGCAAAGATAGTCATAAGACTACGGTTCAAAGGTCGCCTTCACTTCTGGACTTTTTAAATAATAATAAAGCATGAATATATTCCTAAAAAGCCACTTGTTGGATGACCAACACATCTTCATCTCTACTATAACCTTTCATTGCTAATGACAAGTATTTCTTCCAAAGGTATATTCCGTCTGGGATTATTCAAAAAGCACAGCGTTTGCAGAAGTTGCAAACACCAGCAAAATCACCTTTGTTGTAACAGAGGCAAATACTAGGAATTCACGAAAGACGAATCCAAACTGTGGCAGGAGCAGCTTCCCAGTGAAGCCTCTCCTGCTGATGCTTGGATTCTTCTTTTGTGAAAAGTCGGCGTTTGCAACTTAAGCAAACACTGGCACTCCATAGGCCAGAGATGATGAACCTTGGCACCACAGATGTTTTAGAACCATATGTTCCATGATGTTTAGTCAAACTGAAAACTGGCAGAGCATCATGGGACATATACTTCAGAAACATCTGGGGCCACGGCATCACTGCTATAGGCCCTGGATTTTGTTAGAGCCTATCCACACCTTACCTCCCCCCCCCCCCTCCCCAGGCAATGTACTGTGAGGAGCCCTTGGCATTCCAGGATTAATCCTCCTCCTTGTGCCCTGTTTACTATTACTAACCTGGGGGAGTAAACATGTAATCAAAACTCCTCTCCAGTCCCCTGCATGGGGTCATTAGGTTGTCCACTGATATTATCAGTTCCAGCAAGAACTATTAACCCCCTATATTTGCTAAAGGGAGTAAGTGCTTTCAGCTGAACATTTCTGGAGGTGCTCAAATACCTTCAAAAGGTGAAAATGATTGTGGCTTGTCTGGTGTTATTTTAGGATTTGCATGGCATATATGAATTTTTCACGTAGATTTCACTCCCTTGACAGACTTGATTATATTTGGAGCACTGAATACTATGCATATAGGAAATGGTCAAGAGAAAATGTGTTTTCTATCCACAGCTGGTGTGGCAATTTTCAGAGAGCTGACTTCAACAGTATCTTCAGAGACAGCCAGGTGGTCTCTAAGTCCCATATATTATAAACAAATTTCAGAGAGGTTCCCATCTACTTGAAAGAGATGAAAATAAACAGGGTTATTCAAAGAGCTTCGAATTTCAGCGTACGGTTACCTTTCCAGGCTATTCAGAGAGCAGGCAGTTCGCCAAATGTTGGCGAAATGCCTGCACATACGGTGCCTGTTTGAGGGCAGTGAATCCCCATAGAGAAGCAATGCTTCGTCTATTCAGAGAACACAAACCAGCAGGGAAAATTTGCCGAATTGCTCTGCTGTTCGGTGGTTTCATTCGACAGGTTTATTCGGGAGAATCCCATAGGCTTCAATGTTAAAAATATTCCCGGTTTAATTCAGTATCTAATAAACCGATGATTATAATATTCTGCAGTAAAAAGACTATTTCTAGATTTTTTTAGGATCTTTAACGCATTTTTCGGGGAGGTTTTTGCGAAATAATTTTTCGTTTTTTTTTTTTTAATCTTTTTTTAAAAAAAATTCTGTAACAGCCCTTTTTATTATAATTGATTGGATCTTCTGTGTAAATTTCAGACATTTTCGTTCCGTAGTTTCTTTGCAAACAGCGTTTCACCTTTCAAACATTCAAGCGTACTGTTTTTTTTTCACTCCATTCATCTGTGGTGTCGGCTTTTTCCGGTGGCTGCTCTGCACTCTTATCGGCTCCTGCTCGGGTTTCTCCAGCGTGTTCGGTGGGTTTAATCCAGATGTTTTTGCAGGTTTCGGTGTGCGTTTCTCCAGGTTTTGCGGTGAGTGTTCGGTGGGTTTGCGGCAGCTTTTCCCTGCACTACGACGACCCTGTGGTGCTTGCTGAATACACCGCAGGGTTGCCGAAATGGGATCGCCGAATCGCACCAAATTGAAGAGAACGAAAAGTCACTGCACGTGCGGTGACTTTTCGATTCTCTTTAAATAACCATGAAAGTGTATGTATATGTATCCACCTACAATTATGCTGATTTAAAGGGACACTATGCCAATAATGGCAAACCTTGGCACCCCAGGTGTTTCTCAACTACATATCCCATGATGTTCAACCTGCTTTATGAGTAACTAAGCATCATGGAGCATGTAGTTACAAAACATGTGAGGTACCAAGGTTCACCATCACTGCTTTATGCACATTGACCGCTGATTGATGTTAATTGAGTTGTCACAGTGCCCGGAGTACCTTCACCCTTCTCCCCCATTCCCAGGGGGCCTTGGAGGGTTGATTCAGCCTTCCAATTGCAGCCGCTAAATCTCACCCCAAATCTGAACAAAATCATGTTCCATGAGCTTGGGGCCCAGCTTCCACCAATGGCACTTAATGCTCTCGGCTTTGAGAGCCATTGAATTGGCTGCCTCCTGCGGTCACGTGACATGCTGCAGATTAGGCGAAGCAGCAACGTGTCACGTCTGGACCATTGCCAATGTAGTTTAGCAATTGAATGGTGAGTTTAAGACTAAAACAAGGGATTAAAATGGGAGGGAAGGGGCTGGAGGGGATCATCTTTAATCTGCTCTGTTCCCCCTCTCCTATTTTAACCCTAGAGTATCCATGGATTTTTAGAACATGCCCACACCATTCATTTGTTATGACTTATTGTGTGTTTTATTGCTGTCGCTTTCTGATGTACAGGAAATCACATAAATTAGTGAACTCCCTGTCCTCCCGTGATCTATGAGTTTTACAAGACGCTGGGGAGCACTTTAGCACGTATAAGTGCTAAACCTACATGAGAGACATAGTTTCTTCTATGCTTTTTTACTGACTTGACATTGCACGTCTCTCTTAAAGGATAATGGCCTGTCCTAATTAGCTAGCTTTACAACAACAGCATTTGTTGGCTCTGCACAAGTAACAATAATAAATGAACCTCATCTGTGGATACAACTGGTTCAAATTAGATATACATGTGGGATGGATTATGCGTAGTTTGCTGCAAGGGAAGAGTCCCCGTTACTCAGACACCTGGACAGCTTTGATGTATATTAAAGGAACACTCAAAACTAAAAATGAAGGGCCTAAAGGAAATTGGAGGCTTTAATTATATGCGCCTCACACTGATATCCCTCTTGTTTTTTGGTTAGCGTGCTGTAAGCTCCCAATATTTCAGCATCACTTTCTCCCCAGTGCTCACCCAGTCTGCTGGGAGAAAGCAGCAGGAACCATAGCTCTGACAGCCAAGCAAGCGGCATTCACTCATCCAATCAGGTGCCTCTCTATGCTTTAAAAAAATTTCCATGCTGATTGGAACCCACAGAAGGTTGACCAGCGATTGACAGACTCAGGGCACCATGAAAATTTAAATTCAATTATATGCACGTGGTTCTTAGAGTGGGGGTCAGCAACCTTGGCCCTCCAGATGTTGGAACTACATCTCCCATGAGGCTCAACCAACCTAATGAGTTGAGTGGCTAATCATCATGGGAGGTCTAGTTCCAAAATGTCAGGACGGCCAAGGCTGCTGACCCTTGTCTTAGAGTGTCCCTTGAGGACCATTGTTAAAATAATTTTCCCATCTATATGTACCCAGTTCCCTTTCAAACACAGTCTGTGTCACTCACATTCTTTAGATCCTCTTGTTTACAACATTGTCCTTTTAAAGTGGAATAACTTGCCTTAGAGACGTAATACTTTGTAAATACAAAACAAGTAAACATTAAAAAAGAATCTACACGTAAACATGTATGATGTTACTAGCTAGGAAATTGATATTTCCTATTGTAAGCTTCTGCAGAATCCGTTGACACCAGCCTAAAAAAACAAAAAACAAGTCAGATACTCACCTCCTGTCCCGCGGCGAGGACCACGGCTCCAACGACCTCCTCCGTCCGGCGGGAGCAGGGAAAGACTGGGGGTAAAAGTCCCCCAGTCTCTCCCTGCGTATCACTACGCCGAGTGGCCGGATCTCGCGAGGCTCGTCATGTGACTGACAGATGGAATCTCAATGGAGTCCTATGGACTCCATCGAGTGGATGCTCGCGGGTGCGCTCAGCGCTGCCGCGAGCATCCCGGGGGTTAACGCCCGCAAACAATGCAGGCAGCATTTTTTGCGCCTGTATTGTAATCCAGTGTTAAAACGTGGGCGCAAGGTTGAAAACTGCAGGCGCAGTTTTTCCTCCCTTGTGCCCGCATTTTAACGCTAGAATTGTAATAGAGCACTCAGTCTGGTAAAAAAGGTATTTTAGAAATTGTTGAATTATATTTATTCTCTGTATATAAACAGGTAATACTATCTCTTCAGCAAACTTCAATGGCCTGCAGACCTCAGCTCTGTGACCCTTACTTTCCTGGCCCACAGTATGGAGTGGGGGGGGGGGTTCTGTCACTGTGTTCATAGTTGGTGAGCAGGGGTGTGAGATCATCTTACACAATGAAACAGGGACCTAGACGGCAACAGAAAAGAAGCACAAGCTGCTCTATTATTCAACTAAAAGGTAAGCAATATTCACTATTTGGCAAGATGTTTCAAGGCATAATATGATGCTGTTTGATAGTAGGCAGGACGCCTATTTCTACAACACTACAGGAATATCCTTTAAAGCAGTGTTTCTCAAGTAGTGGGTCGTGACCCAAAAGTGGGTCGCGACCAGGGGCAGACTGGGTCGCGGGGCAAGTGACCCCAGGCCTCTCTAATGCCTGGGACCCGCTGATGCATCTTACCTGCAGCAGTGGGTCCCAGGCGGCGCAGCTACCTCGGCCACCCTCACCAGCAACCGCGTGCCAGAACTTCCCTGCTTGAAGGAAGTTCCGGTGCGCAGTTGCTAGTGAGGGAAGTAGGGATAGCCCCGCCCCTCAGCTACAGGTCCAGCCGCCACACGCCACCTGGGACCCGCTGGGGGAGCGCAGAGCAGATGAGTTTAAGGTTTTTATAATATTTTATTATTAATTCAGTAGTGATTTAAATTAGCGTTGCTTTGTCTACTTAAAAGTTGCTTTGTCTACTATCACCCCATACGTTGAGACACTTTTTTTTTTTGTGAAAGGATTTTACCAGGAAGGATACATTGAGATTTGTCTCGTTTTCAAGTATGTCCTGGGTGGTGAGTATGTACCGTTCGTGTCTTGCCCAAGGACACTTACTGGAGAGGTGCTCGTCGGGATCATTAAGAGCAAGAAGCATCCCCAGTTTTCCCATAAGTTCTAATTAAATTCATGTGATTCAATTACATTTTATTTTATTGGGTTTCTGCCTCGGCAGCACTTTTCGTTTTCACTAGTGGTGTGATTACTGCTTTATCCATTTTGGAAAGAATCCCTGTTGGTTTACAAAATTGTTTAAAAAGTGCATACATTGTAGAATATAGCACACGTTTTTTGTGGAAAAAAATTATAATGTATCAGAAATTCAATTATTTTTGGGTCGCGACTGAATGACCAAGGACAATTGTGGGTCCTGAGGGTCCACAGGTTGAGAACCACTGCTTTAAAGCATACATGCTGACCAGTTCATCACTATGCAGCTAAAAACCTACAGCTGCCTAAGACCTCTCAGCCAGTTGTGGACCCTCCAGCTTTGGCAAGCCTGAGATTTAACGATGGGGGAACGACTGAATGTGGTGACGATGCAATTTGCATTACTGGCAATCTCTGTGTGTCATCCCAGCGCTGCAGTGACGTGTGGTGAGGTCAGTGCTTGGTGAGGCACTGGCTAGTATCAGAGCCAGATATACACAGGTTACGCAGGTTCAGGTTCAGTGCTCCCCAGGATCTGGCTGCTGTTGGTGCTCCCCAGGATCTCTGTGTCATCCTCAGGCAGCCTAGTGTGACACTGAGGCCACACCTCAAGCACAGCCCTGCACCCACTGATTGTGCGAGACAGGACACATGACTGTCCTGCGCCAATCAATGCATGGGAGGCCTGCCTCCCATGCAGGAGTTTTATGAATGACTTGGGCCAATAGCGCTTTCCTATTGGTCCAAGCTATTTCATTGCTCTCCCAGTGCCTATGAGGCACTGGGAGAGCAATGTTAAGGAAGTGGGCAGTGCTCGGATGTCTGTTCATTGAACAGACGCGCCACACTGCACTGTTCTTGGCAGCATACGTGATTTGCGTAGGCTCAGGCTGTTGAAGGGGAAAAAAATAAGAATATGTGGCGCACACAGAGGACGGACGGAGCTGACGGCAGGGGAACGAGGAGCAGGTGAGTTTGACTGCAGCTGCCCTTAATGGCAGGTGAGGCTCTGCCTCACCTGCCGCCCCTGACCGCACGTCCCTGCAGCACTGCTGTATGCCAGGGTGACAAGTTGTCCATACACAAGTGCTGAACTGTTGAGCGTTATTAAATAAGTGCTCTCAAAGAATTTTAACTTAGTTCTCCTAAAATATAGGTGGTAATTCCTCATTGGAGTTTGACTTCATTCTAGTTAACTTCGTATATAGTAAGGTATTGTTATGGCTGTTGAGTGAGTCTGGTTTGGAGTTTGGCACCAATTGGCGCTCCACTGAGGGCATACAAAACAGAGAGCAGTGACCTAACTATTGCATTCCAGACTCCTGTCTAGTGACACGTATGTTCAGTGAAGCATATAGGCAGTGAAGTGAGTGTCTCTGTTTGGTTCAAAATATTTTTTTTAGATTTGGTATGATTTTATTCATCCCATCACATGTTTCAATATTTGGTATGGTACACTATAGATCTGGCAAGCTCAGGATGAAACAGAGAAGTGAAGCAAGACTTACAACAAGCAACTAACTTTCACTCTAAACCCCAAATGAATTACAAGATCCAGATGGCAACAAACCAAAATGACAAGTAAAAACCAGCTTATATTCACCATATGTGATATTATCATATTTTCAAAATACTAAAACCATGCATTGCTAACCTTTACCTGCCCCTAGTTCATTCTGAGCTGACTGGGGAGCAGATGGGCCTTCTGGCATATGTGACCCTTAAGACAATGAGGGACAATAAGCCTTAATGTTAACGCTCACATCTTCTGCTGGTGAGATAATTAAGTGATATCTAAAAAGAAATAAAATGACAGCCAGTGGACTGAAAACCCCTAGAGAGTCCATTGTGCCGTTAGTCGTCTGAGGAGCATAGTAACCACTGTGACCAAGTTGGATAGCTTGATTTCAAAAGCCTTCAAATAATTGTTTTCTTGGCTGTGACCTCTCATTGAGGAATTATAACGTTGTATATGATCATTGTAATATGCCTATTGTATAGCCACTGGACACACAAGTCAGTGCGTCACTATTTTTCTTTATTTCAGCCACAGCACATGCAGAGTAGTCGTTTCAACAAAAAGTCTAACAAATATAAAGTAAAGCCTACTCCTTATGTGGAGTCTAACTAAACATTCAGTATACCTGACTATAGTATTTGGAGGCTAAGTCGCTTACCAATAATACAAAACAGAACAAAACATATTTAACTTCAGGTCTTTCCTCCTTCTCTACTGCACCCAACACAAAAACTGCCTGTCTCAGAACGAAACACACTCCTTTAAAGGCAGGGCAGTCAGGCATCTGCTGAGTTAACCCTATAGGGGGGAAAGGGCATTCTCCATCACCTGCTAATAAACCTGTGGTCGATTACACTGTCACACTATGTATACCTGTTATCAAATATTCGATCTTGTATACATTTATATTTAATAACATGTAACTATATGTAATTGTGATCCAACTCATTGTTAATACTCATTATATCCGCTTCAGAAGGATGCATGGGGGGGACCAAGAGGTGCAACTATATCCCAGAGGTTTGACCAGCTAGTATAATTGATACAGAACTCATTCATATATCCCATATACACCAAAAATGAAACGTCAAAGTGACAAAAAGTAAGTAAACTGATGGGTTTGCCCCCCCCCCATCTTCCCAATACTCGCATTCTGCCATAAAGCTGCATGTTGGTCATACATTTTATCTCTTTCAAAGCATATGTTCATGTTTGCCCCAGGACATAACGCAACCAAATACACTGTATTTATTAGGACCAGTGAGAGGCTCACCATGGGAGATGTTTAAACAGCTGCAACCCATCGCAAAGTGTGGAGATCAGTGGCTGAAGGTTTAGATTGGTGTTTGTTCAATAGCTCATTGTGTGACAGAGGTATATACACCCAATACTTTGCTAGTAGCCTGGAATGCAAAAGGGGCTGGAGAAATTGGCAAATAAAGTCCTCAATTTTTCTTTTTTATATTAAATAGAAACTTAACAAATATTAAGGAGATTTATTGAGGGTCAAATTCTTGGGATTAAAAGAGATTAAAACGTATTAATCTGAAACAGGAAATATTTCAGGCATTTGAAGCCTTAATTAGATTGCTAAAGTTTATGGCTGAATGTACTGAATTGTGTTAAAGCTGTAGGGCTTTAGCGGCCATTTTTTCGGAAAAGAAATTGGCTGCTTATCGACTAATCAACTGATTATCATCCGATTCTGTTGAAAAAACTTGACTAAAGCTAAATTCGAAATATACAACTGGTCAAAAAAAAAGTGGGCCGGTAAAACACCCAAAAAATCTTTTATTCTGCCAGCATCGTACAGAGTTAGGTTTTTAATCCCTTCAGTGCCGAGCTATTTCACATCCTTCACCCAAACCTGTGTTTAGAAACTGATTTTAGCAAAACACAGATTTTCACAGAAAAACATATTTTTATATACAATAACAAATGTATCAAAGTATCGACAATTATAATGAGCCACATTCCACCAACACACAGGGAGCAGGGAGGGGAGAAGGGTTACAAATGTCGTCGATTACAACTGTTGATTTGGATATACAAGGATTGTTTTTTCCACAAACATACAATACACACAGGGTTATTCAAAGAGAATCGAAAAGCCACCGCACGTTTGGTGACTTTTCGTACTCTTCAATTCGGTTCGATTTGGCGATCCCATTTCGGCAACCCTGCGGTGTATTCAGCAAGCACTACAGGGCCCCCAAATTGCAGGGAAAGGCCGCCGCAAACCCTCAGAAAACTCACCACAAAGCGAGGGCGAACGCACAACGAAATCCGCAAAAACATCTGGATTAACCTGCCGAAAACGCCGCTAAAACCCGAGCAGGAGCCAATCACATGCAGCGCTGCCGCCGTAAAAAGCCGACACTGCAGACGAATGCAGTGAATAAATTAGAAAAACTGTTTGCTTGAATGTTTGAAAAGTGAAACGCTGTTTGCAAACAAACTACTAAGCGAAAATGTCTGAAATTTACATATGAGGTCCAATGAATGATAATAAAAAGGGCTGTTACAGAAAAAATAAGTACAGTTTAAATTTTTTTTTTTAAAAAAAAGTGGTTTTTTAAAAAAAATCCCGAAAAATGCTTAAAATATCCTAAAAAATCTATAAATAAAGAAACTCTTTACTGCAGAATATTACAATGAACGGTTTATTAGATATTGAATTAAAACGGGAATATTTTTAACATTGAAACCTATGGGATTCGCCTGAATAAACCTGCTGAATTAAACCACTGAATGACAGGGCATTTAGGGAACCTTTCACTGCTGGTTTTTGTTCTCTGAATAGCTGAATCATTGCTTCTCTATGGGGATTCAAGCACCGAACAGGCACCGTATGTGCCGGCAATTTGCCAAGATTTGGCGAATTGCCTGCTCTCTGGATAGCTGAATGGCCAAGAAAGGTAACCGAATGCTGATTTTCAGCGTTTCGGTTCCCTTTCAGCAGCCATTCGGATCTCTTTGAATTACCCTGACAGTCAGCTGCTCTTGCCAAAATCATCAGACGTAATTGGAATATTTTTGAAAAGGACCAGGAGTTGCCATGCGAACTTAATACTCCACCCCTGATTTGTTATAAAAGGACAAAGAATTTAAGGAATCTTTTTGTACATACTGATCTGTATACGCTGATTACTAGACCTGTCTCTAGGATCCCTGGGTGTTCTAGATGTTTAGGATGCACCACATGTCATTTTGTTACACCTGACAAAACCTTTGCCCATCTGCATAATGGGAAAATTTACTGAGCTGCAGAATTGCTGTGCCAGGAATCCTTTTGGATATATTCACTTGCTACTATTGCACCACGGGGGCCTCAATGGAAAAAAAATCATATCGCTGTATTTTGCCAATTTGTTCAATATAGTAGCCTCTTCTGTAATAAGGTGTCAGTCCTCAATACGATGCTTCAATTATGTATTTTATTTGTGTTATTTAAGTATGTTTATTTATATTTAGACAAATAGATAATCCTTCACCAACGGGCTAATTTATTGATATAATAATAACATCTGTGACTCTATCACTCCGCTTTTTGTTAGACCCATAAGTTCGTACGCATAAGGTGCCTGTGATGTAGTGATCTTTGTATACAATCTGCCATAAGATGCCAGTTCATATATATATATATATATATATATATCAGATCTCCAGATCCAAAGAGATACTCTATTAGTTCTTCCCTTATGCAGTGATATAAAATCTGTAACCAGAACACAAAGATAGAGACTCAATGGTGTAATATCTTTTAAAAAGTAATCTCTGTGCCCCCTATGGGGTACTTACAAGATATAGAGCCTATGCCTTATCTCTAGGCATAAACACCTTTAGGGTCCATCCAGGTGACCCCCAACCCCCTTTGGGATAAAATCCAGGAACACAAATCTCAAAAAATAAAAATCAATTTATTGTGTTGAAAAACAAATAAAATGTTAGCTATAAACTGAGACCCGTTTTGCCGTCAATCCTCGGCTTCAACAGTCAGTATATTCGCTTTTTGAAGTTCCGCGTTTAAATGAGATTTTTTTTCTCCCAGCATTCTGTAGGTGTGTCCCAATTAGGAGCTCGTGGTGGAAATGTCCGCGTTCCACCAGCGGTCCGGTGCATTGTTCATACGTCACTCTGTTCCGCTTCGCTTGTGTGGTTTGCTAGTTTTGATTTTGAGTTAGTGCTTTCCCGCGCATGCATATTTGGTAATTCTGTTCCCTTATGTCTATCAGATCTCCTTTTTATTTCAACTTGAACAAGAGGAAAGAAGGGGGAATCAGATTGTCTTAAATAATGTTTGGCTCGATACTTTTATTTATGTTTCTATCAGGGTGGTTTTAAACTGCTGCTCAGTTTGAAGTTCATGTTTTTTTACATAGGATGATGAAAGGATCTATGCTTCCAGTTTCTGAACCGCAACAGTGTATATTCAATAATAATATGTAGCTTTTGGCGTGTAAGGGGATTGTTTCCCCTGCGGATGCACGGAGTCTGAGGTGTCGGGAGTTGCCATAACGGCTGTTGGTTCGGCTTGTTGGTGGCGCTTCCAGGTCCGGCTGTGTGATCACAGAGTGGTCATGTGTGGGATACCGATTGAAACAAGGCTGATATGTAAGTGTATATATACATTTGTATGTGGTTTTGTTTTGTTTGCTTTATGTCTTAATAAAAGTCTGATAAGGACTGAAACGTTGATTGAATAAAGCACTTTGGAGATTTAAAAAAATCACTTGCAGAGCATTCCCACATAAATACACCCCACATTCATATACAATGGAATAATAAATCTAGGACCCTGCGAATCATAAATTTTCGCTCGAATCGAATCACGAATCGAATCGGCTGTAATGGTTTGAACTCGAATCGAATATCGAATCGAATACTTGGATACTGCCCCCAGCTCATGGATACTGCCCCCCAGCTCATGGATACTGTCCCCCAGCTCATGGACACTGTCCCCCAGCTCATGGATACTGTCCCCCAGATCATGGATTTGCCCCCAACATGGATTTGCCCTCAGCTCGCTCATGGATATGCCCCCCAGCTCATGGATACTGCCCCCCAGCTCATGGATACTGTCCCCCAGCTCATGGATACTGTCCCCCAGCTCATGGATACTGTCCCCCAGCTCATGGATACTGCCCCCCAGCTCATGGATACTGTCCCCCAGCTCATGGATACTGTCCCCCAGCTCATGGATACTGTCCCCCAGATCATGGATACTGTCCCCCAGCTCATGGATACTGCCCCCAGCTCATGGATACTGTCCCCCAGCTCATGGATACTGTCCCCCAGCTCATGGATACTGTCCCCCAGCTCATGGATACTGTCCCCCAGCTCATGGACACTGTCCCCCAGCTCATGGATTTGCCCACAACATGGATTTGCCCCCAACATGGATTTGCCCTCAGCTCGCTCATGGATTTGCCCTCAGCTCGCTCATGGATTTGCCCTCAGCTCGCTCATGGATTTGCCCTCAGCTCTCTCATGGATTTGCTCTCAGCACGCTCATGGATT
This sequence comes from Leptobrachium leishanense, assembly GCA_009667805.1. Taxonomy (NCBI): domain Eukaryota; kingdom Metazoa; phylum Chordata; class Amphibia; order Anura; family Megophryidae; genus Leptobrachium; species Leptobrachium leishanense. Next base: position 58,056,493 of record CM019072.1, read on the forward strand.
TGCCCTCAGCTCGCTCATGGATTTGCCCTCAGCTCGCTCATGGATGTGCCCCAGCTCACCTGTCGCCGCCGCATTAGGCTCCCTCTGAGCGTGCGTCCGGCGGCAGGAAGCTTGGGCACTCGCCTGGGAGAGCCACGTGACCGCGATCTCGCGAGATCGCGGTCACGTGGCTCCCCCAGGCGAGTGCCCAAGCTTCCTGCCGCCGGACGCACGCTCAGAGGGAGCCTAACCCGGCGGTGACAGGTGAGCTGGATGGGATCTTCCAAATTCGAAATTTTTTCGAATCGAGCTGCTAGTTCGAATTCGAATCGAATTCGACCAGCGATTCGATTTCGAATCGAATTTCGAAGCTTCGCAGGTCCCTAAATAAATCCTACGTTATCTGCCTATGGTGCTTGTCAAAAACTGCGGGGACATTGGGTACTGGTACTGAGTACCGATACGTACCGATGTGTACAGGCAGAACAACCCCTGTTATCAGTATATTGGCTATGTAGCACACTGATAAGGGGGAAAAACCTCCACTCGCCCTCACTTACTTTTCACTCGCCAAATGCGAGCAGGCGAGTGGAAATTTTGAGCCCTGTTATATATTACACTTTTCGGCACGTTACGACCCCGATTATACTATACGGAAGTCAGAAAGCCTAAAGATAATAATCTTAAAAACCTTAAACATTGTAGGTATTCTGACTTCCATATTTTACAATGCACTCTTATTTATAAACAGTATCAGACAATATAAAAATTCCAGAGCTGGTAATACCTGTCACTCCTGCCAGAGTGAGGTAAAATCAGGACACAGTGACGTGGGACTGTCACATTTTGTTCTGGGGTGAGGGAGGTGTTACTCAATAACACATATTTTTATCATACTTCAGTTATCTTTATTTATAGAAATTTCTATTGTACATTAGTTTGTGATAAATGTCACACTTCAGGGCGAATTATTTCACTTATTCAGCTTATTCTTACCACCTGCCACATGGGTGATGTATCTTGTAATGCCAGGTAGTTGTTAATAAAGCACCGTGCAGGTGGGAAGCGCAACCACGTGTCTACCTTGTTATGTGCAGATACTGTGGATTACAGATATAGAAGTTGCACAAAGAATTCATTCATTACGTCTGTCTGACCCATTTGTGGTCTTGGGAGCTGAAGTGTAACTGAGCCATGGTTTATTTAAATCTATATATCACCAGGCTCTGCAGTCATAAAATGGTCTGATCTAGCCCACAAGTTAAAGCAGGTGTTCGCAAACTTGGCCCACCAGGGGCACCATCACCTGGTGTGAGCTAACCCTAGCGTCAGCCTGTTTTTGCGTTAGCGGCAGGTAAATTCAGTCTAGCGCAGGACCGACGTATCGTTTGCCTCTTGCTACAAACGGCGAAAACCACTTAGAGCGCGGTAATTACCGATTCGTAGCGCGAGCTTACTGTACTTACCACGTCCTATAGTTAATATGGGCAGCGCTACACAGCACTTTCGCTATTCTAACCAACAGATCGTTTGGTCCAGGCGATAATTTTAGCGCCGACGCTAATCGCAAAAATTTACCTACTGCTCAACCGTGGTGTTAACTGACGGAAATGGCAGAAAAAAGGGAAAAAAAAGTCAAAAGTCCTTGCCCAGAATTAACAGGCAATTAACAGGCAATTGAAAGGAATGCAGCACAGGTGTTTTCTTGGCTCGCTGAATGTAGTTTACGTGTAAAAGATGCACTGTATGATTAAACCGGCGTGCTTTGGGGAAACGTGAAAGATGCATTGTATAGGAAAACTTGCCGTGTGCGAAGCCCATAGGAGTCAATGTGAAAAATATTATAGTATTTATTCCACCATTTATTTTTTTAATCCGCAGCAAAAAGCCTTTTTATTTATTGAATTTATAGAATTTATTAGGTATTTTTCTTGATTTTTTTCAGGCGAAATTTGGGGTTCCGATTTTAAAAACAAAACAAGATTTTTGCATTGGAACGCTTTTTATTTTTAACCATACAATGCATTAGAAACATAGAAAAATGTCGGCAGATAAGAACCTTTCGGCCCATCTAGTCTGCCCAATTACATGGATACTTTACCTGGATTTATCTTTTGTTTAGGGTAGCCTTATGCCTATCCCATGCCTGCTTAAATTCAATTACCGTATATACTCGGGTATAAGCCGACCCGTGTATAAGCCGACCCCCCTACTTTTTCCCAAAAAAACCTGTGAAAACTTATTGACTCGCGTATAAGCCTTAGTGGGACATTGCCCCAGCTCTCACATGGATATTGGCCCAGCTCACACATGGATATTGCCCCAGCTCACACATGGATATTGCCCCAGCTCACACATGGATATTGCCCCAGCTCACACATGGATTTGCCCCAGCTCACACATGGATATTGCCCCAGCTCACACATGGATATTGCCCCAGCTCACACATGGATTTGCCCCAGCTCACACATGGATTTGCCCCAGCTCACACATGGATTTGCCCCAGCTCACTGCCCCAGCTCATGGATTTGCCCCAGCTCATGGATTTGCCCCAGCTCATGGATATGCCCCAGCTCATGGATTTGCCCCAGCTCATGGATATGCCCCAGCTCATGGATTTGCCCCAGCTCATGGATACTGCCCCCCAGCTCATGGATTTGCCCCAGCTCATGGATTTGCCCCAGCTCATGGATTTGCCCCAGCTCCTGGATTTGTCCCAGCTCTCACCTGGATATTGCCCCAGCGGCAGCCAGCTCTCACAAGGTCCTGTACAGCGTGAGTCCGTCCGTGTTGTTGAAGGGGATGCGGCTGCTTGCGTGCGCAGGTCACGCGGTCCGGCCAGTCAGGTGGTACAGAGACTCAGTACCACCTGATTAGCCGGACCACGTGACCGGCTGCGCCTGCACGCAGCCGCATCCCCTTCAACAGGACGAACTCACGCTGTACAGGACCTTGACTCGGGTATAAGCCGAATCGCGGTTTTTTGACTCAAAATCTGAGTCAAAAAACTCGGCTTATACCCGAGTATATACGGTACTGTTTTGGCCTCTACCACTTCAACTGGAAGGCTGTTCCATGTATCCACCACCCTCTCAGTAAAATAATGCTTCCTGATGTTACTTTTAAACCTTTGCCCCTCTAATCTAAGACTATGTCCTCTTGTTTTGCTACTTTGTTTCCTTTTAAATATATATCCCTTCCTCTACCTTGTGGATTCCCTTTACGTATTTAAATGTTTCTATCATATCTCCTCTGTCTCGTCTTTTTTCCAAGCTGTACATGTTAAGATCATTAAGCCTTTCCTGGTAACTTTTCTCCTTCAAGCCGTACACCATTTTAGTAGCCCTTCTCTGAACTCTCTCTAAGCGCTGGGTTTTAGCGTTTCCCAATGAATCTTGTACACGGACTATAGCGGACAAGGTGGTGTGCTACCTTTTAGAGACTCGTGCTAGATTTTTCATATAGTGTTGTTGTTTTAGCTCACACCAGCTGATAGAGCCCCCCAGATATTTTGAAACTACATCTTCCATGATGCTCCAGTAGATGCTCATTAGATTGGCTGAACCTGTTGGGAAATGTAATTCCAAAACACTTAGAGAGCCAAGGTTGATGACCTCTGAGTTAAAGGAATATTCTAGTAGTAGAAGTAGTGTTCAGTTATATAAATATTAGATTTGTGCACAGGAAACAAATTGTTTTGCATTAGTTTATTTGTCTGAAATTTTCCGTTGATCAGGTTTGTCCTAATTTCCTTATTCAGTTAATCTGAATTTCGTCCCTTAAAGTAGTTATAGGGGTTATTCAGTAAGTGCCGGTGTTGTAATGACAACAAACACCATCATTTCACAAAAATAAAATCCAAAGAGTGACAGGAGGAGCTTCACAGGGCGGCTTCAAGTAATGCGACTGGCATGTACCATATAAAGCAACATACAAACTTACTTTTAACAGTTAACAGAGTTGCTCTGTATTCCTAGGCACTAATTACTTTAGACACATATTCTATGTATTGGAATATAGACTATGACAGCTAAATAATTAGAATAAGGTAATTTCAGTCATTATAATGCAGTATTTTAAGGCAATAAACCAATATTAATATTTATAAAAATAACATAAAGCTAATATTAAACTATGCGTATACGCCGTTTACATTGTGTTGTATTTCCTACTTATGTGTGTTCTACTATTAATATATTATGTTTAGATTTTTTTGTTTTTCTTTAAACTAATTTAAAAGCATTAAAAGACTGGGTTAGTTCATTAGACATAGGAAACGGAGGGGTGGCGGGTTCAGCTCTTCCACAGTAATCCTCATAGACAAGAGCACAGTGTGTGACTGGGATTGAGGATTTAGAACATGTGCGTTCTTTAGTTTATTACTTTAAAGCTACTGGATTCCCCTGATTTACATGTTATGAAGGAAGAATAGTAAATTAATACACTGAGGGCCATATTACATTCTTCACGCTAACGTTAGCGCTCTGCTATTTGAGAATTACCGTTAGCATTGGTGGCCTTAGCGCGGGATGGCCATATTACAATCCGAACGCTAATGGTTAAAAAACCCGTTAGCGATTTGGAGCTTGCGCTTTTCAGCGCAAGGTTACTTTACTTTGCGCTCCCTATGCTTAACATGGGAAGCGTACAGTGTTAATTAGCGTTAGGATTACAAAGTCCTAACGCTAATTATGTCCCGCTGCGGTTATTGAAAAGTAAACCACAGCTAGGACCTGGTGAAAAGTGATTCTGCTTCTGAAGAATCAGTCAGCACCAGCTGAACCCCCCCCCCCTCCCCAATCACATACTCACCTTTCATCCCGTGTCGAGAACGGCGGCTCCAGCCACTTCTTTTTGCCACTGGGAGCAGAGACTGGGGGGGAAAGTCCACCAGTCTCCCTCTTCGAATCACTTTGCTGACCCACCGGATCTCACGAGACAAGATCCTGCAGGTGATGTGACCGGCAGTGGAAGCCTATGGACTCCATGGAGGGGATGCTCGCGGCGGTGCTTAACACTGCCTCGAGCATCCCGAGGCTTAGTGTTGCGTTACAGTCCAGGCTGCTGGATTATTATTATTATTATTATTATTAATCTTTTATAAAGCGCCAGCATATTCCGCAGCGCTATACAATGGGCACAATACAGACAGGGTAACAATACATTGAACAACATTTGACAAACCAGTACAGTAGGAAATGAGGGCCCTATTTCAGTGGGAACTCACAATCTAGAAGGGAAACAGGAGGAGAGGACTGCGAGGTGGGAGCGATGGTCTGCAGGATTAGCACCTGTCCCGTAATATCACGCTAAAACGCAGGTGCAGGTTTTCCTCCTCAGCATCCCCGTTTTAGAGTGAAGAATGTAATATAGCCCTAAGCTTGGTAGTCATTAGTGCTTAATTATACTTTATTGCATGACAGTGCAGAGGTTATACCCCAATGTCCTGTTGGGTTCCTACACCGATTTTATTCACGTGTCTAGGTAGGGATTGCTGACAGAGCCACAGAGGTTCCTCGATGCCTTATTAATTCATATATAATGATATAACATAATTATGTGTAATTGGCATATTCCAGGGATGGTTTAGATCTGTTAAATGCTAGGGATGTAACTTTAGGACACTAAAGATTGCACAGAGCCTGTAAATCTGACAGTGAATATAGTGCCCTGCATATTAATATGTCTTGTACCTTACAAGAGCTCACTTTGCAATGCAAATTACTATTTCCTACATGAATTTGCATCTGAAACCTTGGCGTCAGTCAATCGTTCCAAGGTTGTTTTCATTGTATTTGCAGGATGAATTGCATACACTACTAAGCATTAATTCTAATGACTATGCAGTCTTGTAAAACATGTATTTGGTTTTTTTATTTGTATTTTTCCACAGCTAGCATGGACTGATATGTATAAAAGATTATTTAGGGCACTATCATCTTCCTACAGCTAGAAAGAGGACGCTAAGGGGAAAAATTTACGTTCACTAAACTTCCCTTACCGTCCGTGTTTTACCTGTAGATTACGGGCCAGGCACTGAGTCCAGCAGTCTGCCCCGTAGTGGCCACTAGGGTCCAGGATACTCAGAGCAGCGCTAACGCGCCGTCTCTAGCATCCAATCAATGAAGTCCACATGACCGGCAGGATCTTGCCTCTTGTGAGATCCTTCAGGTTGGCGGAGGGAGACTGGGGACAGATTGTGGAGGGAGACTGGGGGCTTTTTTCCGCCAGCCTCACTCTGCTCCTGGCAACCAGAAGCAGCAGATCGGGCCACCATTCTCTCCGCGGGATGAGAGGTATTTTTTTGAGGGGTTTACAGCTCCAGCTAACTGAATCTGCAGCAGCGGAATCGGTTAGCTGCAGCTTTAATCTGTAGCAAACTTCTTTAGTTAGTGACGGCTGTTTGTAATTAGCGTTAGGACTTTGTGATCCTAACACTAGTTACTCTCTGCTTACAATTTGCGCTCCCCTTGTTAAGTATCGGAAGAAAAAAGTACAGTAAGCTGGTGCTAAAAAGCATTAATACCAAATCGTTAATGGGTTTTTGAACCCGTTAGCGTGCCGCATAGCTCGCTTCCCGAACGCTATCACCTCCATTAACCTAGCGCTAACACTCATTTATTTTAGCGCTAGCGTTAAGGAAGCGATAGTGCCCTTAACTGGGTGGACGGCAATAATGGATTCATAATTTATCTATTCATTGAAGTGTTTGGGAAAACATCATCACTGTTCCTTAAATCAATATTAAGAATATATATATATATATTACGATTCCTTCTTCGCCAGCTTACAGGGACATTTTAGGTTAAAAAAAAGATAAAACTCCGATTACATGCTGCAGAAATCATCATCTGGTCACATGCAGCTAATCAGATGCTAAGCAGCATTATGAGTTGACTAGTTGCACAATTGTTTCACTCCCAAGATCGAGTATACTCAATATACTTCAAAAAATACATGATGGGGCCCTAATTATGGGGACATAATTATGTCATTGATTCCCACGTTAGCAGAGGATATGGAATGTGTATAGCAGGGATTACTATGTTGAGAGAGGCAGACTAGGTAGTCTGTTCGCAGTTAAGCAAGTAATCTATTTCCAGACTTTTCCATACCCAGTGAACCCTTGAAGGCTCACCTGTCTCTGCTTATGCAGCAATATAATGTAGGATCAAAACAGGCTCTATCTAGTCTGCCTCTCTCAACATAGTAATCCCTGCTATACACATTCCATATCCTCTGCTAACCTGGGAATCAATGACATAATTATATGCGAGACCCTTCCAATGTTATTGGGTCTTTCCAAGTTAGATATACTAACAAATACAAGTCTGTAAGTTTCCCTGCAGTTCCAGGCAGCTCTGACACACATGTTTGTTTTTTAATTCTCTGCAAGCCCATCCAGAGCTTGATTTTCACTGTTTCTTTTCCTTTGGTGCCCCCTAGTGGTCCAAAGTGTAAAATGTCCATCTGGTCCTTCTAATTTAATAAAAGTTAAGTTTTAATATACTTTGTATCCACCATCACTGATCTGACATAAATTTGGGTTACCCCCTTGCACCATCTGGATACTTAGATACATATAGCTGAAGTTGATTTGGCTGTTATCCATCAGTAAGTGTCACACATGTACCATTTTACATAATATCCATAGCTGCCTACAAATCCCAACCTCGATATATTGATAGTTACAGTTACAAGCATTTATAAAGTGCCAACAAGTTCTGTGGTGCTATAGTAATGCCCAAGTAATTCCAACAGAGACGTTAAGTGAATGAGTAGGGCCGTTACACTTAATGCCACTCTTCCGTTTGAGCCACAATCTTTAAAGCTTTGCTTGCAGTTTTCCTTTAGCGGCTGCTGACTCTACTTTGTAAAGGAGCTGATAACTACATACCAGTCATAGGAGAACAACATAATCCAACCACATTCAATGTTATCAGCACGAGACAGTATTCTGAAAAGAATTTTCTCACTTTACGTGTAAAGGGTCATCCAGACGTGGACCCCTTGCTTGATGTGCCTAGAGGGGTGTCAGCTATACCCTCCTGACGAGGCCCAATAAGGCCGAAACGATCGTCAGGGGTTGCTGCACCTCTCGTGCAGGGATGACGTCCTTGGCAGTCAGTACTGGCCACTCTTTCTGGGTGAGAGCAGGCTGATTTGCATATGGAGCATTCATCCCTGTAATGGCACAATCAAGCTAAAACCTTGTGAGATCTGAGCGGGCACCACCGTAGAGCAGGCCATTAGTGCTGTTGCTCATTCTCAGGACCCTCACAAACACCCCCTCCCCCTTTTCTGAAAAGAATACCTGCCAGGAGACCCTGGTATTAAGCTGTTTTGCTTTTGCCAAATCATGTAAAGTCATAATAATGTTACTAGTTAATGCATCAGATCCCCAAAACATTTAAAACAGGAAACGTATGAGTTTAATCAACAATTTGCCTTTTAAAACATGTAAGGTACTGATCTCCTGAACGAGTACACGTAGTATTCAATTTTTTTTCTCCCATTTTAGTACAGTTTATCATAACAGCAGCTTAATTCAGTAGACCGTGCTATAGGGGTTAAAGCTTATTTAGTGACAATATTTGCTAAGGAGAAATTAGCAACATCAGTGCGTATCCATGGAAACACTGTAAGATTTTGTTAAAGAAAACTTCTATTATTGGAATTCTCGGCAAACACATCTAATTAAACTGTGAAAACAGCAAGCACACGTGCTGCTTATTCCCACAGAGCGAACTTAACTGTTTATTCTTTATTTCATTTAATTTTACTTTCAATACACAATGGCTGAACCAGTACATGAAATTATAAGGCGCACATGGAGAAAGGATGAGAACAATGGTGTTGAATAGTTTAGGTTGAGACTGTTTGTATTCGTCTTCTCCCATTGGCAGCTTGTAACCAAGTCCTACATGTCAGTCGCTACATTTCTCTACATTTAGCAACAGATGGCATGGAAACTCTTACTTTCAAAACAGTTTAGACAACCAGAAGACAAGTGGGATACACTAAAAAGTCTGCTAATAAAACAACACATTTTATGCTATAACGACCATCGTTTCAGCAAAGGCACCAGATTATAAATAGTGCAGCATCATTAGGGTTTTATAATGAAGTTACCAGGTATGGTTCATTTTAAGGAAAGCATCAGTTTAAGGCTACAGGGTTTATTTATATGGATGCCTTAAGGGAAGAAGGTCTTTAAGAAGCTGCAGACTAAAACTAAGGATGCTGCTCAAATATTTTTTTTAACCAACAGTACACAGTGCCGTGAAGCCAAGTGCCACTTACAGCAAAGTAGCTCTTACTAGACGTGTGCATTCGTTTCATAACGAATCTCAATTTGTTTGAAAATTCGTGAATTCGTATTTCGGAAGTATTTCCAAAATGACAAATTCATTTCATCTGAATTGAAGGGAAAACGAAACAAAACCGTATATAACTAAATTGATTTGTTATAATGTTTCACAAGTGAACCATTGATAGAATAATTCCTCTATGCACACTGCAGCGAAAAGGTAATTTAGCCCTAGCTTGCTTTTTAACCCTCATGTTTAACCCTAATCTAACAATAATAGAGCAGGATTTTTTTTTTTTTTTGTGATCCTAAAATTTGAATCGATCCCAAATTACAAATGAAATTATGAAAAAAGAATCAGTTTTGTTTTACTGTTTTACAAAGCACACCGTCCCTGGCAATTGGCTGTGGTGCTGAATCTGTTGTGTTCAGCACCACAGGCCAATAGACAGCTCAATATCTAAACCTAGCTTGCCTTTTAACCCTAATCTAACAGTAATTGAGCAAGATTTGATTTATTGGGGTGGTTTTTTTTTTTAATCCAAAATTCGAATCAAAACGAAATTACGAAACAAAATGAAATTACCAAAACAAAATTATTTTCAAGTGAAACTAAACAAAATTTTTAGCTGTGCACCCCTCTAGCTCTCACCATATACATCTCTAACCCTACCCTTTTGTCTCTTCTAAACCTATGTACACAATATACCAGTTCAGCCCTAACTCTAACCAATGTCCTTAACCCTAACTCCCTGTAGTTCAGCTTGTACAATGCTGCAGTGCAGCCTCTATTATTGTAGCACCAAATCTGTATGTAATAAGGACTGGTGAAACATTTTGACATGGCAACCTTATATTATTACTACAATGCTTCCCTCTATTTTTATATCAACCTTTTTAGGTCAATTAAAAAGAAAAAGAAAATTAGAGAACTCGTCATTTTAACTACCATCTTGTTTTAACTGATTGGTGTCTTTAAAACAATCCTCAAACACATAAAAATGAAGATCTGGTTTCTAAAAATAGCAAGGCTTCATTTTTTTTAGGTCAATCACTGGGTCTTCTCTGTCTTTTCTTGGTATATGAGGGAGAGAGAATCAAATTAAAAAGTAACAGACCCATTTGGAAGTGGGCATGATACAGTTTTAAGGATGTTTGGCCCTATTCTAAGGTTGTCTTTTTTTTTGTTTTTTTGAGAAAGGATTTTACCAGGAAGGATACATTGAGATTTCTCTCGTTTTCAAGTATGTCCTGGTTGGCGAGTATGTACCGTTAGGTGTCTTGCCCAAGGACACTTACTGGAGAGGTGCTCTTGTTGGGATCGAACCCATGTCTCCACAGGCTCTCTCCACGCAGAGCAGTGATGTTACCTCTACTCCACCCAGGAGGTCTTTAAGCTAAGAGCTTGAACCCTACAACATAATGGCTCGGGAATTTAGCTTTATGTAACCTCCTTCTATTCCAACCAGGACCTATTCCTATCTTGTATTTCGGACCTTGTCTCCTCACTGTACATTAACATGGACCGAAGATAATATTTGTCTTACAATCTCCTATATATTACATAAGAGCCGTTAATGTGGAGTTAGCAGACGAAGGACAAGCTATTCCAACTTTGCTCGTTCTTCATTGGCAACAGTCACTATTCAACAATTGATAACGACTTCTATACCCTGATGTTAAGTGTTTGCACTTATGCAAAATCACTTAACACATGATTTTAAACTCACTAGAAAATCCCTTACTCACCTCGGATCCCTCGGTGAAGTGAGCGGCGCGATACGCCACTTCCGCTCTCCATACACAGATGAACACTGGGAACAAATAGGTCCCAGAGTTCTTCCGTGAATCCTTCCACCATCCAAGTGAGACCCCGCTCACGTGAGTTCCTATTGAGCTTGAGAGTGGGGTTGCACTGGGTCTCTTGCAGCGGAAACACGCAACACTGCTGCTGTTTTCCTCCTGCGGCTCTAAAGTATTACAACTCAAGCTACCGACACAGCAGCACAGTGGGAATACAGATTATTATTTATTATGTTAATGGACAGCTGCAAATGGAAAATGGCTCACGCACAATTTTTCCATTTGTGTCTGGCCAATAGTGCATCAGATGGAATAGGTCCCTTGGTGTTTGTCCCATGACTAACCATGTCCCCGTGTTTGTCCCATGACTAACCATCATAGGGCGTGTATTTCTGAAACCCCTGGGTTGCCAAGGCTCACCATCACTACTGTAGCACATCATTAAATGAGTGGTCTTCTCTGAATGCCTAGCAGTACCCAACAAATCGGAAATCTTAAAGCCAAGTTCAAGGAATTCCCATTATAATTAATCTGTGTTTCTCCGTTTATATACACCCTAAAACATGAAGGTAGTAAAGCTCTTCTTTAAAGAAATGTATGAGGTACAGTTTATCCAGTGCCATTTAAACGCGATAGTTCCACCACCTCAGTACCTTTGTGATTCTACAACCAGTAGGAAAAAACCCTCTAATTTCTACGTTCCGGTTTCCCTAATGTCTTTCCCAACCAAAGGGATGTTAACCTACTCATTTACAAAAACAAACCAATTGTCATTTTAATTATTCATTAATGAGATCTTCTAACAATGTTACGTTTTTCTTATGCCAGGGGACGCTGTAACTATGGAGCGTCACCTTGCGTACACCATTTCCTGTCTTTGATATTTTCTACCCTTTTCTACATACTCCCAGCTAAGCACTGCTAGTTTCCATTCCCAGTAATCACAAGGGGCACACGATATTTAGTATTTGGAACATAGTTTCTGATACATTTTGAGGCTTGTGGTGAAGGGCAACTCTTGTTTTAAAAAGTAACTGTCAGGCTTTGCAGCGTCGCCGGTGCGGGAAGGCCCAATCTGGTGATGCCCCACCGTGATATATGTGGCAACACCTTTTTTGCTACATTCATATGCTCTACCTTGCTGCTAATCACCTCATGCTTTTTCCCTATTACAACCCTCCTGCAGCATATGCTTAAGTAGTGCTGGCTGGTCCTCAAAAATAACTATGCCTACATCCAGCCAGCACTCTTTCATTGAAGCCCTGATCTTCACAAGGTGAAGACCTACCTTGGCCTACTCCTGACACCTGTAACTACCAGACTCCTCAACCTACTCTGCTGTTACTCTAGATACCAAGACCCTCATTTAGGTTTCCTGCTACCTTTCAGACCCTGCTGGATTTACAGACCCTCCTCGCCTTACGGACTACCTTGTTTTACAGACTCTCCTGATTTACAAACCCTCATGTTTCCCAAGACCCTCCTCGACTTACGGACTCTCCTCACCTTATGGACCCTCCTCACCTTACGGACCCTCTTCGCTTTACAGACTTCCTTGCTTCACAGACCCCCCAGGATTTACACCTACTGAAGAAGCGATACTACTCACGAAACGCGTCTGGGTGTGTTGCCCGTTTTTTATTTCTTTTATAAATTAGCCTTGTTTTAAACTCCTGGCACACTAAAATTTTGTATGGTGCAAAAAGGATCTTGATGGCTATATGGGAGATCCGGTGCTCCCTCTAATATCGCCGGTTGCTGACCAAATCTAATGTCTGATTGAGACACTCTAGAATGTGAGTAAAACTCCTTCTTTACCATTATTTGTGTGAATTCCGTTTGCTGCACTATGGATTTTTTCTGTTTTATTTGAGGTACAAAGTGACCCTAAAAAGAGGAATACTGAAAGAAAGAGACTACAGTTGAAGGAAGCGCTGACTCTGCCATTTATTTTCTTTCTTCCAGGATTTACAAACCCTAGTGATTCCCAAGACCCTCCAGGTTGTCAAGGTTGCCTTTTCAGTTTTCGTCATTTAAGTGACTGCATATCCTATTATCCCTGCTGCTTTTCCAAAAACTGGTTATTATTTATCCATATCCTGCCCCCCTGTGTTCAGTTACCTAATATACTTTTGCAATTCCACCTCCACTTTTCTCTTGTGTATTTTATTTTGCTGGACATTGGGTTCTCGCCATATTCACCGGAGCCAAACCTTACAATTACAGTAATGATTATTTCATTATCACAAGTTCTCTGCTCACTAACCTGCAAGTGCCTTGATCCGGGATCTCTCAAAAAGGCGTGCAGAGCTGTTTTCATTATCCCAGTCATCATCTGTCAGATCCCACCGGTTATTGATATCATTATACTGCTGTTGAATCTCCAGACTGTCATAATCTGTTGGTGATAATGGGCTGCTCATGGTTGCAGGAGGAAACGGATGGGAGAGTGCAAAAGGGGGGCCTTCCACGCAAAATGGAGGCCTTTAACGGAGGCAATATATCATGAACCTGAAAAAAAGAACATATAATGTATAGTGAGTGAGTACAGTCGGAGTATTTAAATTAGCATAACACTGATAGGAATAGTCTCTTCATTAACAAATGGGTTTTTGTTTATTTTTAATACAATTTTACAAAGTAATGTTGCTTTTTTGAAGCTTTGCTCTATTGTCCAGTCTTCTTCTTCTTCTTTTTTTTTTTTACATATTCAAGTCTATTGAAAGGTGCGTATACTACATAATGCAATATGCTGGAAAAAAGGTCTATCAATTGTCAAAATCATATGACAAAGAATGCATAAAGAACATGGGGATCCAAAGGATAGGGAGGGCGACGGAATCGGCAGACGTATGATGCGCATGACACTTGTCTCAATTATTATGAGGCATGTGGCAGGAATCTTCAAAAAATACAATTCCCGTAAAATGAAAAATCCCATTACATACATTGATAGTGAATACATCAAGCATGGTAAAAAATGTAGAAATGCAAAAAGCCAGAACCTCAGTCCAACCGCGGGGGCGGTCAGGCATGCGGCTGGACCTCGGTCAGCCAATAGTACCATTTACGGGAGTATTTCTCGTGATGATCGTGAGCTCATCAATGCCGCGCAGGAACTCCACTTCTTCTAAACACGTGGAAATAGAGGGTGTAACATCTTTTGTCCAGAACCTGGGAAGTGTCAGTCTAGCGCAGTGTTTCCCAAACCTGTCCTCGGGACCCTCCTGCCTCGCCACTTTTTCCAGAAATCTGAAGCACAGCACAGTTGATATGATTTGCTGCTCAGTGATTTCAGGATTCAGTCTGAATTTCCCCAAGGTGATCTGCAAAATCTGGCCGGGTTGAGGGTCCTGAGGACAGGTTTGGGAAACACTGGTCTAGCGGTATGGACTAGGCAAGAGACAACATATTTTTGTAGGCCGAGATACTGAGAGACGTGTGGCGTAATAGATAAAATTCTGGCATATAAGGTGGCGAGTGTTTCACAAGCCGACAAACATAATCATGTATTTGTGTCAAAAAGTACTGTATCCGGGGGAAGACCACCATATATGCAGTTGATCCGCGCTAGGTGCCTGACATCTCCAACACACACACCCTCATGTCCAGTCTTCTTGCTATGCAGAGCTGGACTGGGACACAAAATCAGCACTGGATTTCATCCAGGCGGACCCAATTATGCAAACAACACGTACAAAAACAGTATATGATCCAACCGGATCGCTCAACCAATCACTCTACAGATACCAGAGTTGCTGCAGAGCCATTGGGTAAAGCAACGCAGCGGCACTGAGGTTGAGTACACACTACGCCTTAAGGTGAGGCGAATGTGCAGCGGATCTCCCCGGCACGTTGGCCCCAATGAGACTGTGACAGACTGCGTCTGTTTTACAGATGGTGAGGAAGTTCTCACCTCTTCTAATGAGACCCACGTGGTGAACCAGCATTCAAACTGGCCCACTGAGCCATCGGCCCACCGGAAATCTCCCTGTAGTCCATATGGCCAGTACATGCTTGTTGCTATGGAGCTGTGCTCATGAATCCCCCCTCCCAGTTCTTAACACATATTATGCAAAACACTGTCCTGTTTTCCCTTTTCTTACGACATAGAAAACAACACACATTATTTAAACCGAATAGAGTGAACAATATACATTATCTTTAAAGTATGCGATAATGCGTATAGAAAGCAGCTTATGGCGTTTGATATTATGGAAATGTACTGTAGCTCATGCTTTAAAGAAGAATTAGGGTGACACATCTTCAAGACATGTCTATTCTTCTGAATATTCATCATTCTTATGTACTGAATAAAATAAAATAAAATAAAAGCATCATCGTACAACAAATAAGTCTGGAATATATTAGGCGATAGGCATTGATCACCTGGTTATATTGAAGAAGTCCAAGTTACCACGACAATATCTTATTTCCTGTATTGAAAGTGCTTCAGTTAAAAGCAGTCGAGGCAGAAGGCTTCCTGCCCAGAACTGATGCTTGGAAAAAAAACAAACACATACGCTACCATTTTAACCATAGACAGGAAGCTCCGTAATCTCATATACACTGCGCACCTGCAGACGTAAAGAGAAACAACCCATTTTTTAAAAAAAATATTACGTACATGTCACTAAAGAAAAACAAAAAAACTCGTCAGAAATCTATTTTTTGCTTTTTTTTAAATTATTGGATATTGAGTGTAGATTGATGTGAAAAATTATTTTTACGCAATTTTAGCATAATAAAAAATAAAATATATATGTGAAACAATGAAGTGGGTCTGAATACTTACTGAATACTAACAGGTCTATTCAAAGAAAGGTGAAACTCCCGAGAATGACTGAGTGGTGAAGTGAAAATTCTAGATCAAAATAGCCAAACCAGAAAAATTCTCCTATTTATCTCATTTTCCAAATCGGCTATTTGGTCTAGATTGTTCTCTTCTCCTGCCAATTCTCCTGAGTTTCACCTTTCTTTGAATAACCGTGAATGTATATTAAAAAAAACACGGCTTCTTGGATCCCAAAAACATTTGTTGTGTATGGGGGTTAATTATATATTGTACATTGTACAATACATTCTTTCAATCTGAAATATTAATAGAAGTTACACAATGTTAATACTTATTATATTTATGGCTAGTTTCCAACCTAGCAGTTAATTGTGAACCCCAAATCTTAATATCCTATGTAAGCCGTTTTCCATTTGTAGCTCACCATTAACAGCTCTATACCGATCTTCTTGATTTGTATAAGGTCGCTCGCTGCCTCTGGTGTTGGCTCCTGGAGTCCTAAAGGAATCCAGGGTGCTCAGCACCACTCTGTAGGACACTGGTACTATTTGTTCCCATTCTTTGCTTGTGGCAGATAACATTGCTCTCTGCACTATGGGATAAGAGGTATGCAAGCGATTTTTCAATGTCTTCAAATTTCAGACCAGTGTTAAGTGATTTTACCGCTTACATAAGGTGTAACTAGATTTCTTGTGCATTACAAGCAAAACCACAATATAACACACATGCTGCTGTTTCTTTTCTCTATTTGAAGTAATTGCGTGTAAAATGGAAAGATATCTTTTTTCCAAGCTGTACATGTTAAGATCGTTAAGCCTTTCCTGGTAACTTTTCTCCTTCAAACCGTACACCATTTTAGTAGCCCTTCTCTGAACTCTCTCTAAGATGTCTATATCCTTCTGGAGATACGGTCTCCAGTACTGCACACAGTACTCCAAGTGAGGTCTCACCAGTGCTCTGTACAGTGGCATGAGCACTTCCCTTTTCCTACTGCTAATACCTCTCCCTACACAACCAAGCATTCTGCCAGCATTTCCTGCTGCTCTATTACATTGACTACTTACCCTTAGATCCTCTGAAATAATGACCCCTAAATCCCTTTCCTCAGATGTTGAGGTTAGGACTGTATCAAATATTCTATATTCAGCCCTTGGGTTTTTACGTCCCAGGTGCATTATCTTGCACTTATCCACATTAAAACTCAATTGCCACAGCTCCCACCATTTTTTTAGTTTACCTAAATCATTTGCCATTTGGCTGATCCCTCCAGGAACGTCAACCCTGTTGCAAATCTTTGTGTCATCAGCAAAAAGACATACTTTTCCATTAATACCTTCTGCAATATCACTAATAAAAATATTAAAGAGAATGGGTCCAAGTACTGACCCCTGAGGTACCCCACTGGTAACAAGACCTTCCTTGCGCCGAATAAACAACATTTACCACAACCCTCTGTTGCCTGTCACTCAGCCACTGCCTAATCCATTCAACAATATTGGAATCCAAGCTCAAAGATTGCAATTTATTGATAAGCCTTCTATGCGGAACAGTATCAAAAGCCTTACTGAAATCTAAATAAGCAATGTCCGGTCGCACAGCTGTGACGCGTGCATGCGGGCGCTTCTGTGACGCTGCCTCTCAGCTGGAGGCAGCGTCACAGAGGCGCCCGGCGGCCGCGTGATCGCGCCACAGCCATGCGACCGGACCTTCAGATGGTGAGTATTGCGGCTTGTCGGAGGGGAACACTGGCTGAGTGCTTTTCATGCACGCGGCCAGCCTCCCCAGCGTTCGATATGTCTGTGAGAGCTGGGGCATATCCATGAGAGCTGGGGGCATATCCATGAGAGCTGGGGGCATATCCATGAGAGCTGGGGCATATCCATGAGAGCTGGGGCATATCCGTGAGCTGGGGGCAATATCCATGAGAGCTGGGGGCAATATCCATGAGAGCTGGGACATATCCATGAGAGCTGGGACATATCCATGAGACCTGGGGGCATATCCATGAGAGCTGGGGGGAATATCCATGAGAGCTGGGGGACAATATCCATGAGAGCTGGGGGCAATATCCATGAGAGCTGGGGGCATATCCATGAGAGCTGGGGCATATCCATGAGAGCTGGGGGCAAGCTACATGTGAGCTGGGGGCATTCTATATATATATATCTCGGGGTATATACATGTGAGTTGGGGGCATTTTTATATGAGGTCTGTTCTTATTGAAAAGCGTTCACATGACATAAAATTAAAGTATCGGTACACGGTATCGGTGAGTACTTGAAAAAAGTATCGGTACTCGTACTCGGTCTTAAAAAGTGGTATCGATGCATCCCTAATCCTTACTTATCCTAACGCTAATTACTGATTGTGCTCGCCATGTTAAGTATGAGATGCACAAAGTTTAGTAAGCTTGCGCAATCATCGATGCGGTAGCAGGTTTTTTTTCTTTACCGTTTTTAACATCAGAAAGTTAATATTGGGAGCATGTGTTAAAGTCACTTATCCTGACATTAACGCTTACATATCTGAACACTATAGTTAGGTATGTAATCTAGCCCGTTGTGTGGGGGCAGTTTCAATACAAAAGATCACAGAATGGATGCACCCAGTGACACATACAGAGTAAAATATTTTCTTAACTAAACATACTAGAGAAAAGCAAAGTACATGTAAGATATCAGCAACATAAAATAAACACAATAAGGACATTTCAATTTTTTGGTGGTAGTGGCCCTTTAACACGTAAAAAAGGATAGCTTAATAAATCTGTTACCATTAGTCCCATGGTGCAGAGGGTGGGGTTATCCATCCCCATCTCTGGCTGTATGCGGCAGCTCACATAATACAACTGGTAACAAAGAGGCCTGAGTGGTAAACGTTTGGAAGTTCCTCTGCTTCTTTTTTAGGACTTGACCCCGAATCCAGCCCTTAATATTTATTACAACTGTCAGGGTCATCTTATAGTCTGGACTGAGACCTGGCTGGACTTGAACCTTGATCTACAGCGCACCATTTGGGTGTATTTACTTGCAGCATTGGCCTTTGCTTCTGGAAGTACATTGTTATTCACTGAAGAATTAATGCTTAACACCTATGAGTCTCTCTATGACCTAATCACAGTCTGTTTTTGAATTTTTGGTATACCTTTCTGGATTTGACCTCTGCCTCTTTAGGCACCTTTGAACCTATTTTTCCAGCCTTTGCCTCCTGGAGCTGTCAGACAATGCCTGGGCATCTCCGTTCCTGAATTTTCATCCATGCATACTCTCACTCCTGAAGAAACTTTTTTTTACTTTTGGTATTGTCGTTTGGCAAGCATGTGCTCCAACTCCTATGTCCTACGCTCCATCACTTGATGAGTTATGACAATAACTGGCTGGATGGAGTAGAGGTAACATCACTGCTATATAACTGTGACCCAGGTTCGAATCCCGGCCAGAGCACCCCTCCAGTCCTTGGGCAAGACACCTAATGGTACATACTCGCCTACCACACAATATTAGCTGTGGAGTCCAGTGGTAACATCTCTACCCTTCAACCGTGGAGAAGCAAGTCAAAATAACATTCAGCACATCCCTCCAATACAAATGTGGAGAAGCAAGTCTCGACTTTATGAGAAGCGGGTACAACCTAACCACCAGGTCGCTGCTCTACAATTATGGAAAGCCGACTCAATCCCATTCAGAAGACGCCACCAGCGTGTGTCCTTGGGCAAGACACCTAACGATATGGATGCGCCTACCTCACAAAATACTTGTACTTTTCAAAGATCGTAATTTCCCTTGGGTACAGGGTCCCCCTGAATCAGGCCGTATCATCCATGTCTGGTAGTATTCTAATGTATCAACTCCTTGTACACTGATCTTGTAAAGCGCTGTGGAATTTGTGGCGCTGTATAAATAAAGGATAATACTAATAAAATAACTCCTATCCATTTGTTAATTTATGATACATTATGATTTTGAATACCTCAACTCATTGACCAAGTACAGTACACGCGTACAAGTTAAATGACTAAAAAAATAAATAAACCAGAAATAGGCTATGTATCCATAACTAAAATCGCTTACTTTAGTATAGTTTTCTAGCTCTAATGCATGTACACTATATTGCCAAAAGTATTCGCTCACCTGCCCAGCTCCTGATTTGGATGGGTGAGCGAATACTTTTGGCAATATTGTGTATCTTGTGCAATAGTTTTAATGTAATGTTTACATAAACAACAGTTATGTTAGAGTCAAGAAAGATATTTTCCTGTATTGTGGCACACTTGAAAAAATGCTTCACACTGAGGGCCCTATTACAATCTTCGCACAAAAAACCATTAACGTGAGGGGTAAAACCCTTTGCGCTGAACGTCGTATTACATTGTCGGCGCAACAAACGCACGTATTCGTCTACCGCAGGTGAACCTGCGCGAACCCTGCGCGAGTGTACTTTACTGCGCGCGTCCTATACTTAACATTGTTAGCACAAATGCGTTTGTGCGCTGGTAGGCGGACGGTATTACAATCTATGCGCAGGAATTAACGCATAGCCTTTGCGCGTATAATTTTAGCAACTCCTAAAAGCTGGTGTTAATGGCAAATTCTATCAACCTGGCCGAAACCAAATACACCAGCCCAAAAAAAAAAATGCAGCAAAGTTTCACACTCTACTCATACTAAACCAATAAATTTGACAAGTTGTGTGTGCATTTATTTTTGCTGCAGCATATATGGTCAGATTGACTTTGACAGGCGCAAAAACTTAACGTGAGATAATTGTGGTTCTTAATTCTGAATGGCTGAATCACGTGAAAAAAACAGTCTGCACACTGATTTCTGTGGGCAACAGTACTGTGCGCGCATTTGTGCGCGTCCGTTTAACGCGCGTTATTGCTCGATGGATGAAAAAAATGCGCGAGGATTGTAATTCCAGCGTTGATTTCCGCGCGTTAACGTTTAACGCTGGGTGCACAAATTCACGCGCTGCGCGAGCGTTTAACGCGAAGATTGTAATAGAGCCCTGAACGTTTTAAAACTATAATGATGCAGGACAGACATAGAGGTGATGTAAGTGCAATAAGAAATAGACAACAGTACCTATTTACCTATTCGGCTGATGGAGTTAGGATAGGATTGAAAGTACGTCCCTAGTGTTGCAGAACGAGACATTGACCTCAGCTGTCACAAGATGTTCATTTCCACCCTAATTAGCATCCTATTTTTATCTACCTTAATTAGCTTTTCCTGCCATGTGACCCAATTAGCAGTTCACCAATTATCTCATATGCACAAGCAATGGAGGCTAAAATAAGTGATGAGGACATGGGCTACTCCAACATGGCCGTTTTTTCTTTCTGATTAAGTAGGTTTGAGCGGTACACCCACTGTGCATGTAGGCAGTGAAGGATCAATGTATGAATCTTACCTAATCTGTGACTATATTTATTATGCGTGATATTTTTGCTACGATGTTATTCGTTTGCACCTGTGTATGTTAACCAGATTTTTATTTTACTAATAGGGTTATTCAAAGAGTACAGAAATTCCAACTGAATCTTTGGTGCTCTTTTGTTCCCCGCACTTCGGGGAGTCAAATTCGCCGAGCCTGCGGAGAATTCAGCATTCCCCACAGGGTCCCCAACGTGCAGGGAACAAGCCACTGAACGCATCTGAAAAAACGCTGCAAAATCGCCGAATCGATTGGAAAAACCGCTGCAAAATCGCCAAACGCATCCGAAAACCGGCAGAGTGGATTAGAAAAAACACCGAATCGATCCGAAGAAAAACGGGGCTCCACCGAACAGAGCGACGACAAGCCGACAAATGTCCTTGCACAGAGGGCAGCGATCGGCCAGTATTCCTTCGCTGTGGGCCCCCAGTCCTGGCTGACATCTTGGACCCCAGCACGATGACGTCTATTACAGGCACCCCCTGTGAGTGCGGGAAAGTGCCTGAAGGGGAGGTCCTTTGGACCTCTCTCCCTCCCCAACCGAGTGGACCACCGGGAAAATGCAGACACCGCTTGGAAGGGCACAGCCCTTTTCAACAGGTCAGCCAAGCTTCCGGGATCTCCCCCTGATGACTGGCGTCATCCCGCATAGCGTGATGATGTCAGTTCTGGAGTTAACCTCTAACTGCCACCTACGGTGGAGATAGGGGGTTCCAATGAACCCCCTAGGGGTTAATGTTTTGTATTGTTGTAACGGCCAGAGCATGGCCTTTCCTATGATACCAAACATGACCATTGTTAAGTGTAAAAAAATATATATTTATAAAAAACTGGGGTTTTTTTGTTTTGCTTTTTGTTTTGTTAATGCAGCAATATTGTTCCCATTTCAATTATAATGTGAACAATGATGCTGCACCAATGATTTGTTCTATGGGGGCGTTTGCTAAAAAGCACGTAATTTCCCCCCAAAAAAGTAATGAGTTCTCATTTCTAATTTTTTTAACAAACGCAACCCATAGAAAATATAATCGCAAATGCTCAGATGATAAAAAGAGGAAAAAAACACTTTACACGCTGTAAATTATTGAAAATTCAAATTTTATTGCATTTTTCGTTATAATATAAAGGCAGGACATGACGCATACATATAATAATGATATATTATGAATCTGCCGGAAAGAAAGATATTTAATTTGTTTGGGTGGTATAATAAAACATGGCTTCAAAACGCGTTTAAACATAATGAGCAAAAACTGTAAAAATGAGCTCAGCACACAGGCATAAAATGGCTCTGCGCCGAAAGGGTTAAAATCTATGGGATTTGCCTGATTAAACCTGTCGAATTAAACAACCAAAAATCAGGGCATTTCACTGCTGTTCGGTGTTTTCAGAATAGATTAACCAATACTTCTCCATGGGGAGTTCAAGGCCGTTGAAGATCACCGTATTTCGCAAACTGCCTACTTTTTGAATGGCCACGAAATTGCACCGTACAGGGAAATTCACCGTTCGGTGCCATTTCGGAGCCAATCCGGCTCTCTTTGAATAACCCAGTATGTATGCAGATATGAGTTGGTCAGTTGGCCAGTAGATGTACATATTTTATGGTCCACTTCGTTTCACAAAATGACTTTAATGACAGATGCACACTTGGGAAGATACTAGAGTGCATCAATACAGAGGGATAAATCAATGTGAGAAGGAAACATTTACAGTAACAAGACGCCCACTGACTGGTATGATGGTAGTGCCCAGATCTCTCATCAAGCGATGAGCTTTAGCATTATTATTATCATTATTTATATAACGCCAACAGTTTCCGCAGCACTTTACAATAACCAAAGGGAACAAGATACAGATAAACGGACAGGGGGATGGAAACAATGGGTGTAGAGGGCCCTGCTCATAGGAGTTTACAATCTAGAGGGATTGGGGTTGAGGAAGACGAAGGGGAATTTTACTGGATGGCGGGACCATTAGTGCCAGTGGTTCGGGAAAGGTGGGGCAATGGAAGCAGCTTCAGTCATCTGTGAGTAAGTGAGCAGGGGGATGAGTTGCATCAGTGATGTGGTTCGCTAATCTGAAGAGATGGGTTTCGAGGGATTTCTTGAAGGCCTGAAGATTAGGGGAGAGTTTGATAGGGTGAGGCAAGTCATTCCACAGGATCGGAGCTGCCCTTGAAATCTTGGAGGCGAGAGTTGGTATTGAGCCTTTTTGATGAATGCTATATCCAATTCTTGATGATAAATGTCACAGTTGATGAACTCATTAGGGAACCTTCAAGGGTGCTTCAACACTGCCAGACCTACAAAAACTGGTACACAGCAAAAAATATCCAAAAGATCCAGAATGTCTTAATATGCAGCATGTTTATTCATCCATGCACATATCTAAAAATTCATTTTTTATCACAATGTTATTATTATCAAGCCTCATAAAAACATACATCAAAACTACTTTATGCGTCACAAATAAGAAAGTATTAAAATGCCATGGGAAATGTGCGACCTACATGTGTGTATTCTGTCCTGTGCCGAATTAGTGACACCTCCCACAGGGGAGTAAGCAACCTAGTGGGGGACTACTGAAATGGGAAGGGAGAGTGTGGGAATCTATATCTGTGGGAATAGGGCTGGAGATGAACAGCCACAAGAAGGGAAGTAAGAGAGGACTCGATCAATGTTTTTAATATTTGGGTTGGGGATAAGCATGAGAAAACTGGAAATGAGGACACTGAACTAGTAAAATAGAGAGTGAAAAAGAGGGATGTAACAGGGAAAGACGGCTACTAACACGAAGATGGGAAAAGCAGGCCCACCCCCCACCCCCCACCAATTTCATTAAATTAGTTAAAAATTAAACAACTGGCCCCCTCTACTGCTTATCTTTTCTGCAGGGAGGAGGCTAAATTCCTGGGCCTGCTATGGGTCAACCTTTTTAATAATGGCTACAAACAGTCAAAGAAGACTACTTTACACGAATACATAAAATACTCGAGAATAGGCTCCTACAACAGTATTACCATCAGAATGCTCGGACCAGCCTCAGATACCTCAGGCCACTGTGAAATATCCCAGTTTCCCAATGAGCCAGTCCTAAACCATATAGAGGGGCCTTACATCCAGTGGCATTAAGAGGAACATGTGCCAGATTTGACAGGTGCCGCCTGGACCCTACAGACCACTGAAGCAATCATTGGTTGCCAACCTCTTAACGGTGTTCTTGTTGGTATGCCATGGAATATGGGTTGATAAAGGAAAAAGAACAAACTGTTGCAGTCAAACATATATTCATTGCACAAACATACATTCCCTGCACTCACCACACAAACATACACTTCTAAATTCACACTCAAACAATCATTCTGCACACATTTTGTGTAAGATAAGTTGCAATCAATAGCTCTTTCAAAGAACTGACGTTATTCTTTGGCTTTCCCTAATAAAATGGATTGTTAGTGCAGATAACAGCAGAATAGTTCATGTGACCTGTCCGTTTCTTATCTAAAAGCATTGTGTTTTTATTACTATGTTACATCTTCATAACAGCATTATGTCTACAACAAGCCTTCTAGTATTGAATCATGGTCAGGCATACAGTGTGTCTGTCAATTATCTGGATTGGGCAATTCCTGCTGTTTTCTCCACTATATCTTACTCTGCATCCTTTTTCCTTTTTTCCTTTGACTAAATAAGTCTTTATATCACCTTTAAATTCCCTTCCCTCCATCACCAAGTTCAAGGTTGTTTTTCTTTTTTTTTTGGATCAACAACAATAACCTAGACAGGGAAGGGGGAACCTGTAAGAGTTGACACCCCCCAACCTATATTACTATGTTACTTAATGTAGCCACCCTCTTCTTGCAGTAGCCAGCTCTTTTTGATGGCAGTTCTTCATGAAGATACTGTGATGTTCCATCATATTACTGCCATCTATGCTCTGCTCCAAGCCATACATATTTCATGATTTTAGTCTCTCTGAATATATATATTTTTATGTTACAGCTACAGGCATTTATACAGCGCCAGCATATTCCGTAGCATTTTACAATGGGGGAGCAAAAAACATGACACGTACATGGTAAATAAGGAAAAACAACCATGCCCATAGGATAACTGTCCTGCTAATACAGCACTTGTAACGAAGTGCTCAGCCAGACATCCCATGAGCTTACAATCTAAGGGACGGGGGTAAGTGAAACAAATAGGAGTAGAGAGCAGGTGAGGCTGGTGACCAGAAAGAATATAGTAGGGATTGCATGGGAAGGACCAGAAGCTTGGGTTAAGTAAGAGCAATTATAGAGAGAAGTGGAAACAGCTGGAAAGGAGACCTGAAATTTGGGACCGGACCTGGGTGGGGGGTGGATGGAGAGGGAGGATGGGACAGCAGAATGGATTAATGGAGTTGAATCTAAGAGTTTGAGGGTCTGAATCTTGGTGCTGGTTCCTGGGTGGTGAAAGGATTAATGGAGTTGAATCTGTGGGCTCGAGGGTCCGATGCTTGGTGCTGGTATGTAGACTATGAACCATTATTTGAACTCTTTGAATTTTCTGTGCAGAATACATATACCTCTTTGTAAAGGACTTCGGATGTGGACTCTGTACACTAGCATGTGTCCCTGGAGTGTTCTGTATAGTGCCATCGAAACCTCAATTTCCCTACTTCTATTCCTTTTCATACTGCGTTAAATCACATTGAAATATGTGTATATTTCTTTCATGCCAATCTGGTTTGGAGCCGGTTTGCACCAAGCTGAATATATATTTAAGTTGTCAGTCTTTGTGTTGATTTGTATTATTATTCATAGAAATTCTGCAAGTGCAATGTTAATATTGTTGCTTAGCTGATCTTTCTAAATATAAAAGTTGCAATTGGAAATGTTTCTAGCAGCTCTCTAGATTTGTTAGGATAACCTCCAATGACTTTCAGCTGACTCCACATACAGCAGTGCTTATATTCTTTCAATGGTTTGAGAAATAGTGAGCTATAAAGTGTGGGGGTTTAATATTTGACTTAATGACACGATAAAGCAATTGGAATCAATGAAGGCTTACATTTTTAAAGTCACTACACAGATAAACACATGAGTAACTCACTTAGTACCTGGCTCCTATAACTACCTCAATCCCTGACATAGACTCACCAAGTGCAGGAGATGAGACCACCATCAAGAAGTATAAACCTGCTGACATGAATTATGACCGCAACCATGTACAGAGAAGCGACTCTGGAGAAGTCAAGATGCGTTTGCTTCTCTATTACACTAAGCACGAACCGATAACATCTGAACACTGATGAAAAATAAACATACAAGACATCCCACGGATCAAAAAGCAAGAAAAACTGGGCACACTGCTTGGAGAAAGAAGAAATGTCACTGTGATAGCAGTGAAGTGTCCTAAGAACAGAATGTAGGCAAAATATGCAATAGTTATCACAAAAGTCAAGAAGTACCTCCATGCAAAATTATTCCATTTTGTTTCCTCTTATTCTTCTTTCTGTGGATTAAATTACATTTGCTGTACACTATTTTATAATATTGTCGTAATCACCTGGTATAAGTGTCCAAACGCATGTCAAAGCATTGTTAGAATCCAAGATAGTCCATCATAGTATAGCCACTGAAGATGGTACAATAAGGTACTTTTAGTTTCTAATTACCAGGATTAATTTATTAAGGTCTGTAATTCTCCAGCAGATAACAAGGATTCTTTAACCTCTCTGGCGGTCTGATTCTGACATATTTTATATGCCAGAATCGGTCCAATTTATTCTGGCCCCCTAGCGGTATAAGTGTGGCTCGGGGTTAACTTTCAATACTGAAAGCGGTATCCCCGAGACACACTCGGGCCGATACTTACATGTCCCTGCGCTCCTTCGCTGTCCCCGCAGTCACACTACAGCCGATTGCGATGTCACACTTCTTGGTTCACTCCCCGTGAGAAGAGAACCAGGCAGTGTGACATTGCGAGCAGGTGGAGGAGACTGTGGGGATCAGCGAGGGAGCGCAGGACATGTAAGCATCCAGCCCGAGTGTGGCTCAGGGATACTGATTTCGGTACAAAACGTTAACCCCGAGTCACACTCGGGAAAACCGTCAGGGAGGTTAATAGAACTCTAGTAACAATTGATGCTTCTGTAACAGATTTCTGTAACCGACAGGGTCACATCTGTCAAATTCTGCTTCCTCGCTGGACACCCGGGTTCTCCGTGTCTCCCTCCAGTCCTTAGCCGCAGTTTAAAGATGGGTACACATAGAGAACCTGCTAGTATCCCTGAGAAATAAGTCAAGTCTGTAGATCTGAGGTCAATCAGGGACACCCACGTATACATTTATACAGTCACACATGGGTCATTTACATACACAACCCACCCACCCCCCCTAGAAACTGCTGGGGGACCCAACCAGACTGAAACAGATAATTCAACAAACATTTGCCTTTTGGAAGGTGAAACATAATTAGATTACATAGATAGTTTAAATTAAACATTACTTAACATTTCTAAAGAGGCAGGACAATGGGAATCGGGATAACAGATTGCAGTCAACAGATTTACAACCTACTCAAATAGAAACAAATAAGACACACAAGACCAGACAATAGACAGATAGACAATAGTATTCTTGCATAATCACAATTATACCAACATTCTGCGCACAGGAGAGGGCAATGGGCCAACATTGATTATGAGTCCTGCACCCTACAAATATACCTCCATGCCCATGCACCCCAAGTCCAAAGGGACTTACATCACAGCTTCTAAAGTGAGAAGTTCTGTGATTTTGTTCCCCTGACCAATAGAATGCAGAGTTTTCAAATAAATCAAGACATTTGAAAATATGTGATGAGTATTATTTTTTGTATAAAATATATATATGGTGCAGAACCTGATGGCAAATTGACAGGTGTGTAATTGACAAAATTGTTTAAAATATTCTTTAATAGAATGAGAAGTAGACAGAAGGCATGGTTCACAAAATGTCATTATGTCCACAATGGTACTCTCCAAACATGGCAGTAGACTGCCCTAACCTATATTATATTGCTTATGTCATCTCACGATTTGATCGCTAATGGGAAAACTAGAAAGAAAAAAGACATTAATGAGTTAACTGAAAAGTCACTGCAAGATCCACAATGACTGCCATCTCAAGGCAGGTACACCATACATAATTTCAAGCCTCCTTACTGAACACCTTATTAGTATTTGCTCCCTGCCAGCAGGATTATATCTTTTATACAGTACACAGCATTGCAATGTATTTGTATTGGAGGCCCACCAGCAGGATTCCATTGTACAGTAAAGTACAACAGGTGATATTCATTATACTGTTGACTCACTGGTGCGAATTGAATGTACAATATGGTGTTAAAATAGGAGAACAGTTATGGTACAGTACGTACATTCTACATATTTTTACCCATGTACATTATGTACATGAGTCATTGATGAAGGATATTTGTTTGGGCATCTTTGTCTATTGAGTTTTCTTTTACTGCATGTATGTATTTATAAAAAACAAAAAAAGTGAAATTAAAATAAATATATATACAGTTTAAAACATTTAGAAATGTATAAATGGATATAATATGTACAAATGGATATAATATGTACATGTTACAAGATAACATTCATCATAGTTTAAAATAATATTGTACACGGAAGTATCACTGATGGCCTTCTCACATCAATCTATTTCTTGCCATGGGTGCATCTCTCACTGTGCAGAAGCTGGATTGCCGGAGTCAAAGGTATGCCCATGTGCGTTTCGCACATTTTTCATGCCATGCGATGGTAAGGTCAAAGCTTGCCACGTTGGTGATTTCCACCTGTATTTGATGAACTGCCTATTTGTCAGTTATTTTACTATATTGCATGTATTGGCAAAGTTGTTTGAGGCTCACTGACATTTTTTCTGGGATGTTTTATCTTTTGTTTATAATGAACTAAGCTTCTTGTGAAGCGGATGATTCCCTGCCATTTTGGCCAGCATGTAGGTCAGCTTACACCGTCCACATCAGCATGTTCCTATACTTATAATGGCAAGGATATTATGGCTCACATAGGAAGGCTTAAATTGTGGTGAATGTCCCTAGGTCCTTGTGACAATCAACCTATAATAAATCACATTTTTGGATTTTCTTTTACTATTGATATTTAGTGATTCTAGCCCATAGGATTATATAAATAGTATCCCTACTAAACATAATTGCTGTTGTTTAAACAAGCATTCTTTAGTGTGTAGCGCAGGCTACTTGAGATGTGTGTGTACTATTGTGTTTCTCAGACATGCAGCCTGTCACAGCTGCAGAGTACTTCCCCCCTCCCTTTTTCCCTTTCTCTTCACTGGCAAAGGAAGTTGTTAAGACAGGAAGATGCAAAGGGTTCTGGAACATGTAGTCTCAATTACATAGGGCCTATGCAATTTCTCAGGAAGAGAACTACACCTCCCAGCAGTGCCTAAGGGAAGGGGCGTTTTCCAAGGGTGGAAGTGCACGTGCAGAGCAGAGAAGGCAGAGAAGGGGAGACTGCTGAGGTGAACGGTCCTATGTGGTGATCGTGCGTCCAGAGGTTGCCTCGTGCGTTCAGTGAAGGAGAGATCCAGTTGCCCTCACGTGTTGCCAGTACCAGAGGATCGTGCATCCAGCTGTCCTTGTGCATCCAGTGAAGAAGGGGTCCATCTACCTTCATGTGTGTTACAGTGACAGAGGGAGCGACCGAGTACATTCAGCGGAGAAGAAATCTGGCTGTCCTTGAGTGATTCCAGCGCTAAGAGATAGCGATCTATCTACCGTCCAAACGGAGAGAGGTATCCGGCCATCCTGCGTGAGTTGACATTGCTAACTTTATTGACAGGCCTAGTTCTACTGCCCGCGCAGTTGCAGCTAAAAGGAGGATCGCTGCAGTTACAAATCGTGCTGTTCTGTGACACTTTGCGAAGATTTCTGTAGCGCTCACTCCCGGAGGAGCCGCTGAAATGAACCACGGGTCAGTCTCCCCGCACTAGGGAATAAATATACTCCAACACGCTGAACAGTTTTATAATTTAAAAGGTTTACTAAAAAGTTTGCAGCTCTTAAGACACGGTATATGCAGGAAGATTTACAGTACTTTCGTAACACGATAAACGCGTAGCGGTAAAAGAAACGAAAACACGAGGGCTTCGTATTTTCGGAAAAACCCCCGACCGAGCAGAAAATTAAAAGATACGAAATTCGAGGAAAAACCGCGTAGCGGGACACAATAAAATACACAGTTCTCGTATTACGATAGACGCGCAGCGGGAACAAAAAAAAGGAAAAATCGTTCAGAATGTAGCTTTTTCTTTGCCCCCTTGTATGGATTTTGAAAAAGGAAAACAGAGTCCTGCACAGGTTAAGTCCCAGAACTTGAAGTGATATATATTTATATATGTAGGGTACCCGGGTACTTTTCTACTGGCCAGTGAGCTTGCTTTAACGATGTCTTCGACTAGTCAGTTGGGGCCCTGTGGGTTTTAGAAGGAAACAGCAGTGTACGCTTAAATTTACACACGGCCTTGGGGCCTCTCACCCATCCGGCGCAAGCTTGAGGTTCCGCTGACCCAGGACGTCTCTCCGCTCGATATTGACTGGGGACGCCGACCACCGGATCTGTTGTCTGGCCTTCTGTCTGTCAGCCCGCAACTCAGCCAGCTTACCGCCTGCTCCCCGCTTCAATCGACCGCGGTACTCCTTACTCGAGGGGTCTTCTCTCCTCAGCACTGCACTCGGAATACAGCTGGTGATGTCTCTCTCCCGCAAGGCTGGGTGGCCCGATTGTGAGGCCCAATCCACTCTGTCTGCGCTCCGGCCTAGCTCTTGATCTCTCCTTCTGTGTGTGTCTCTGTGCATCCGCTCTCCTCAGCTCCCTGGCGCGCTCCGCCTGCTCTCCACGAGGTGCAGGATGTACAGCCTCTCCACAAACCCACCCACTTCCTGTTTCTTCGCAAAGCATGCATGGATATGTAGTTCAAGTGTCCAGGGTCTTAAATCGTGATAGTCTCCATCTTGTGGCCAAAAATGGGTACTGCCACAGTAAACTTTAACACATCGCTACATTTCTTTCTCACTTTGTGGAATACAAATATGGTTTCATGTTAAAGGTACCCAACGATAGAATCAAGGGCCCCACCGCTAGCAATCTTGAACGCTTGTATAATTTCCACTGGCCAGTGGTTAGAATGTATAAGGTTTAGACAGGTTACTGATATTGGTTACGTTGATTATAGTTGATAATCAAACTGCACTGAAGTATGGTAAAGATTGCTGTATTGTTCATTCATTATTGAGTTGAATAGTAATGCTAAATTAACTCTTTCAATACTGTTATACTGTCGATTACTTTGTCCTACAAAGGGTTTGCTCGCTAGTCCTAATAAACCCCCTTTTATTTAAAGTAATTTTGTCCTGGTATTACTTGGCGCCGAAGGCGGAGGTGGGTAATCACTGGAGTGAGACAGAAGGCCCGTCAAATTCAGCGGCTCTCGCGGGAGTAGCGCTACAAGTGTTTTTTTAAATAAACAAAAATGAAGAATAGATGGGGCAGATGAATGTGACGATAGTCAGACTTGGGGTACATGGACCTAAAGATGCGTTTGGGATGTACGGGCCTGATGTGTTATATTGTTTTCCAGCCCTCTACTATGTTGAAGTCACCCTGTACTGTACCTACAATTCTAGGTACGGGGTGTTTGTGTTTTCTGTGCCCTATTCCCTGATGTCTGCATTGTATTATTATCAAATGTGTTTATTGTAGAGTGTCAATAAATGCCCACGCACCAACTGGTGGGCAGGACTGTCTCGCCCCATAGATGCTAGTGGGGCGTACTATGCCACACCGCATTGTTAAAGCCCACCCACCACGGGATGGCATAGTAGACCCTGTGGCAGGAAGGTCAATGAGGTGAAGGAGGGAATGTTTAGATAAGACTGCAGGGGGCTGTTCTTCTCCAGGCAACTCGAGATAAGAGATGACCGATGAATGAGATAAAACAGGGAGCTTAAAAGACTTCTAATCTATCCCCTGGTGATGTCCTTTGAATACATCCCACACAATTCAATGAGATTTTAGTTCGTGATCAACCCATAGTTTTCATTCTATGGCCATTGCCACAGTGTGAGGAGCAAGTGATGTAAAAATACTGGGGCGGAGGTCAGTTTATTACACAAAAGATCAGACAATGGATTCACCCAGTGTCACTTATAGAGTTCAATATTTTATTACCTAAACATAAGAGAAAAGCAAAGCACATGTAAGATATCCGCAACATAAAATAAACACAATAAGAACATTTAATTTTTTGGTGGTAGTGGCCCTTTAAGCTTCCAGTCTTATCTCATTCAGCTGCTATCTCTTATCTTGGATAGCCTGGATCACTAGACCTCCTGCAGCCTTATCTAAACATTCACTACTCCACTCCATTGACTGTAAATACTGTGGAAGATAATCCATAGCAGTAAAGTTAAACTTTTGCACAGATTTTGGTAAATGTTATAACATGGAAAAATTCCATAAAATGGAAAAAAAAGATAAAAAGAAACTAACTTTATTTTACCTTTTTACATGCAATTAATTCAAACAAAGAAAAAAACAGCAGCGAGTTTTATAATGTGGTTTTATTTGTATGCACAAGTAATCTAGTTACAGTTTATGTAACTGGTAGCTTCCCTTGAAATTCATCTTTTCGTGCATTTAATAAAAATATTATTTTCATATTTATTTTGTTATAGTAGCATACAGTATATACAGGATAGTCTTGGTCAGTTTCCGCAGCTGCCAATGGATCATCGAGTTTCCTATATATCATGCTGTGCAAGATAGCTCGGGAGGGACTGGCTGTGGTTAGTGGTATGTCCAATCTGTACATAATCTGGTTTTATGAAGTCAGTTATATTTTTATGTAAATGTTTGCAGATGTTCCAGTAAATCCAAAGAGCACAAACATCTAAAACGGTCAAATCCTTACTATTCTTATTTAAATGTTCTAATCTTATTTCATTTTAATTATTTTGTGTCCTAAATTCTATCACTATTTTTATTTTCAAGGCCCTGTTCTGAGTCCCCTTCTCGATCTTCTTGATCTTCACCCCCTCCCTTGGCAACCTCATCTCTTCCTATGATTTCAAATATTTACTCTATGCTAACGACCCCAAATCTACCTTTCCTTTCTCGATCTCTCTCCTCCTGTGTTGAACTGTGTTACAGCCTGCCTCTCAGCTGTCTCCGACTGGATGACTTCCCGTTTCCTTAAGATCATCCTCTCAAAAACTGAACTTCCTGTCTTCCCTCCTTCCAATACCAACATTCCTGAGCTCATTTCCCTTCAGGTGAATGGCGCCACTATTACTTCCAGCTCACAGGCTCGTTGCTTCGGTGTCCTCCTAGACTCTGATCTCTCCTTCACTCCTCACATTCAGTTGCTAACCAAATCCTGCTACTACCACCTAAAAAACATTGCACGCATCCGCCCCTTTCTTAATCAGGACTTTGCTAAAACACTCATCCTAAACTCTTGTTATCTCCCACCTTGACTACTGTAACCTTGTTCTCTCCTTAAGAGATTCCAGATTCTCCCTCTACAGTCTGTAATGAACGCCTGTGCCAGGCTCATCCACCTCATCTCCTGCACCTCTCACACCTCGCCCCCCTGTCAATCTCTACACTGGCTCCTTGTATCCTTTTGAATCCAATTCAAAATACTGGTGCTCACATACAAAGCTCTCCATAACCGCACCCCTGCGTACATTTCCTCCCTTAAGAGAGAGGTACATCCCATCTCGACCACTTTGCTGCTGATGTTATCTCCTCGTACCTGCACCCCTAACTCTCGCCTTTAGGAGGTCTCCCGAGGTGCCCACTTTCAGTGGAACTCCCTCCTCCACAAAGTTAGACTTTCCCCATCTCTCCATTCTTTCAAGAAGTCTCTGAAAACACTCTGCTGCTCCTCTCTGCGAGTCCCTTCACTGACTCCCCATCCACTGTAGAATTAAATTCAAAATCCTTGCCCTGTCCTACAAAGCTCTCACTAACTCCGGTCCCCACTACCTGTCCTCACTAATCACCAAATACACCCCAGCCCGCTCCCTAAGATCAAACAGTAACCTGCGCCTAGCTTCTCCACGCATCACCTCTTCCCATGGACTGCAAGATTTCTCATGCACAGCTCCCATCCTCTAAAAACATTTTCCCTCGTACTGGCAGACTTTCCCCTAGTTTCCCCTCCTTCAAAACACTCCCTTAAGACATTCCTATTCAGGCAAGCCGGCTGCCACCCGACTTACTAATACACCTCACTGCCCCAACCAGTCCATCACTCCCACCTTGCAGTCCTCTCCTCCTGTTTCCACCCCGAACCCTTCTAGGTTGTAAGTTCCCACGGGAATAGGGCCCTCGTTTCTTCCGGGACTGGTTTATCCAATGTTGTTCAATGTATTGTAAACCCTGTCTACTTTGTGCCCATTGTTCAGCACTGCGGAATATGCTGGCGCTATATAAATAAAGAATAATAATTACTTTAGAGAAGCCTATTGGTTCAATCCATAATGTTCATTTCTTATGCCATCTTCCCACGCAGCCCACATGCACCCCACTACTCCATGTTCCTCGATTTACCCTCACCTAGTGTGCCACCCCTCTCCTCTTAGATTGTAAGTGCTCAAGCAGGGTCCTCTCTCCTACTGTTCTGTGTGTTTAACTTGTATGTATATTTTGCTATTCTGTCTCACCTATTGTACAGCGCTACAGAACTTGTTAGCGCTTTATAAATATGTGTAACTGTAACTGTAGTAATCCTGTAGTACGTTTGAAAGCAACCTCAGACCAGAAAATTCTACATCAACAGCAGATGCAAAACACCCTTACTCAAGCAGCACCAGGGTGAAGGGTTGTATAGCTTGCATCATCTTGCCATTGAGCATAAAAATACAATTAGGCTAAAATATCTGTGGTATGTACAGTCACCCGTTGAAAAACTACATTTCAGACCACGGAACCTCGGTCTCAAGAAAGAATCTAATGTTGTTTTGTAAGGGAGAGGGGATTCTACCTCCATGTTTTGATATGCCAAGGTGAATTTAGTCAGTTCTGGTAGAACAATGTGGCAAGAACCAGTCCTAGCTGCCTATACGCGGAGCAATCCTCCCAGTGAGTCTCATAGTAAAAGATCAATAGCCTTGCTATGTGAAAGGTACTTCACTGCTGAAGTTCAATATATTTTTTTCTGAAATAAAAATCCTATAAATTCTTTGGAGTTTTCTGTTGCATGTCCTGAGGTTCTCCAGATGCAGATGACAGACATTTCTACTCCATGTCAGAGACAGATCTGCCTGAAAATGCCATTGTTAATAAAGCAGGCAAACCAGAGCTATGATTTTCTTAACACCTATGCTTGGCGTAGACTGTCATGTTAAATTACATACACAAGATCTCTCAGTTACAGTTTGGGGGGGGGGCTTTTACTTTACAGCCGATGAATGCTTCCAATTTGGCAACTCTTGCCTTGAATTTGCAACGGTCTTTTGTACGCCACAATCCCTGGTTTACGTCATACACCCGTACACCAGGGATTGTGAAATACAAATGATTTGCAAATTCAGGTCGAGAGTTGCCAACTAGGAAGCATTCGTCAGCTGTAAACTAAAAGGCCATTCATCTGTAATACCCCTAATATAATTTATTAGTATATAGTCCTTTTGTTATTACATTATCTATTACCATTGTCAGGATTCAGCGTGTGGGGTTGCAAGATCGAGCCCAATACGCAGTGAATAAAGTAGAGTAGGCAGGTATTCCGTGGTATAAATGAAAAAAGGTTTAATAAACAAGACACAGAAGGAATGAAACAAACTCAATATGGGACAAGGTAAATATAAGAGGTGGCTGGTGAGACAGGAAATAGGATAGCTACTGGATACACTAAAACAGAGGATAGAGACAAAGGGGCAAGGCAGGAAGAGGGCTGAGAAATAAACAAAGAGGCAAGGGAGGAGATGAACAGACACAAAGGGAACTACAGATACCAGGTAGACCAGACAGGAGAGGGGCTTGATAACATATAGGTGGACAGGACAGGAATAGGGCTGAATAACAACAGGGCCCAAAGACAAATAAGTATATTGCAGGAGCGAAACACTAGAGTCCAGAGAACCATGGTAACTGAATACTATGAGTACTATTAAATTCTTCACGCTAATGTTAGCGCTCACATTGGTGGCCCTAGCGTGGGCGCACCATAGTACAATCCAAACGCTAACGGGTTAAAAAACCGTTAGCGACTTGGATCTTGCGCTTTTGAGCACGAGGTTACTGTACTTTGCGCTCCCTATGCTTAACATGGGGAGCACAAAGTGTTAATTAGCGTTAGGATTACAAAGTCCTAACGCTAATTACTGTCCGGTTGCAGTTAACCTGACAGTTAACCACAACCAGGACCTGGTGCTAACAGAATCCGTCAGCACCAGCCGAAAATCCCCCCAAATTAATCATATACTCCCCTTCCATCCCACGGCGGGAACGGCAACTCCAAACGCCTCCTCTGGCCGGCAGGAGCAGGGAGAGACTGGGGGAAAAAATCCCCCAGTCTCCTTCTGCGAATCACTACGCCGACCTGCCAGATCTCATGTCACCAGCAACGTCTGCCTCGATGGAGTCCTATGGACACCATCGTGTGGATGCTCACGGCGGCACTTAGCGCTGCTGATCGCATTCCGGAGCTTAACACCGGATTACGATGCAGGCAGCTTTTCTAGTGCCTGCATTGTAATATCGCACTAAAACGGGAACGCAAAGGAGAAACCTGCAGGTGTACAACGAATATAGCCTGAGAGACCACAATAAGGAGAGGTCTTTGGAGCTCAAGACAGGGTTCTTGGAACAAAGACAGGGTTACTTATATGCGGTATCAGAGGGGCAAATCCATATTCAAGATCCAGAGTCAAATCCAAAGGTCTTGGGCTGGTGGTGATCAAACAAAGTCCGTTAAACAGGGCCAAGGGTGTGGTAGTCAGGATACAGAATATCATGCTTCTTGCAGGTTGTCTGGTGAACACAACACTGAGAAACATTCAATGCGGTAGCAAAGCACTATGGGTGCTCCACCCTTTAGTAGGGAAGCACTCGGTCAGTAATTGAGAGCACCTGCTGAGCCAAACTGAGGACTGGAGAAGTCAGAATCCAGCAGAGCAGGACATGAAGGGTGTTGTCAGTGTGGATGTAACGGTCAAGCAGCACCAATTTTGCCCTTCCAGCAGTGTTATCCCTTACAACCATGAAAGACCGCAAACAGGAAAAGTTATAAAAGGAGTCACAACTCTGGAGGTGCCTTAAACATGTTATCTAGCCTGTGCTTGATACCATAAAAGACAAGGGGCTATATTCCCTAGTTGTTGATAAGCTAGCTAAAGGAAACGTTAAACTAACTACAAGAGACGGTATGTGTATCGAGTGGAAACGCCATTCCAGTCCTGCCGCAAGGTTAGCTTGCGGCTCTGATGTAGCGTTTCCCTGCGCGAGGTTTACTGTACATTAACATCTCCAACACTTATTATGGGTGATGTTATATTTCACCTCCGTGTGGAAGCGCAAGCTATTCCAAAGTAACCTGTTTTTCCACACGTGAGAATGAATTTCATTGAGAAATAGAGAACTAAAAGCTGGTGTTAAGTGAGTTTGCAAATGCAAAATCACATAATACGCCCACCTAACCCTCCCATTAAATCCCATACTCACCTCTCATCCAGCAGTGAAAAGGGCAGCGTGACGCATTGCTTCTTCCCAGGAGCTGGGAACAAATAGTTCCTAGTCTCCCTCCACGACTCTGCGGGAACGAGCTCTCAGAGAGCACGCAGCTGGACGTGCAAGGTTCTGTGGACTCCTTAGGATTCAAAGAGCGGATACTCTTAGCAGACATGTCTGTGTCAGTGACAGTGACATTGTAATTTTTTTGTTTGTGTCTCTCAGGGTCTGTTCTCTGTTATTGTCTATCAGTGACTGATTCTTTGTCAGTATCTGTGTATGACTATTAGTGTATGTGTCTTTTTTAGTGTCTCAGCGTCTTTTTGTGTCCATGTCCCTGTGTTTCTGCCACTGTTTGCTTCTCATGTCTTTCCTAGAGTTTGCGTGCCTTTCAATTTCTAATATTGTCTTTGTCATCTCATGTCTCTCTCTATCAGTGTCTCCGTTTCTTTACCAGTATTTCTTTGTGTTTGACAGTGGCGGTACCTCTTCAGAGTTTATGTGCCTTTGTGAGTGTCTCTCTGTGTTTCAGAATCTCTGTCAGTGTTTGTGCATCTTTCACTTGACGTTTTGTGTCTCTGTCAGTTTCTCTGTCTGACTGGCTGGGTGCAGTAGAGGTAACATCACTGCTCTATGACTGTGGAGACACAGGTTTGAATCCCAGCAACAGCACCTCTCCAGTAAGTGTCCTTGGGCAAGACACCTAACGGTGCATAATCGCCACCCAGGACATAATTGAAAATGAGAGAAATCTCCATGTATGTATCCTTCCTGGTAAAATACTTTCTCAGAAAAAAATATGAGAGAGAATCTGTTGTTAAAATTTTTGAATTCCACCACTGGAAATAACACTGCAAGATGAACGAATCTTTGCTACGGCCCAGTTTCATTGGATTCCTTATGAGGTCTCAAGGATTCCAGGCATTAAGTTTGTAAAGAAAGTTCCACGTTTTATCCAGTGGGATTTAGAAACAGCACTGTGGAGTATTTCCAAAGATTAGTAGAACCTGATTTAACTGACTTGTTTGAAAGGATGAAAATTGGGAGGCCCAATAGTAACTCTACTGTAGAAGAAAGAGCTGCTTTAAATTTTTTGAAGAATAACAAAAACATAGTTTTACGGAAAGCGGATAAGGGAGGTTGTGTTGTAGTGATGGATGTGAAGCAGTGTGAAGAAAAAGACCTTAGATTGCTTTCAGATGAGAAATCATATATGAAATGTCAAAGCAATCCTGCTCTTGTTGTTTTAAGAATGTTACAGGAAACTCTTAACTTTGGTCTCATGGAGGGAGTATTGGATGTTAAATAGTATGAGTAGTTATTACCTTCAAATCTAATCATTCCAGTGTTCCACCACTTACCAAATGTCCGTGAAGGGAGTAGAACATTTTTCAGGTAGTTCAACTGTATCCGCTATCCAGCATTGGTTTGCAGAATAAATTTTTATCTGCAACCACTTGTAATGCATCATCCTTATTCCTACCCTCATATTTAAAAGATTCAAAGCATTTGCTGGGTATTTGTAATTTTTCTATGGAATCGGACTTCGGTTTGAGTTACTTTTGACGTGGTGTGTTTGTACTCCCCCTATCACTCAGTTAAAGCTTTAAAGGCAATTAAATTTATTTTGGAAAGGTATAGGGATTCATGTGAGCAGGTAAGAGTTAATCTTGTCTGTTGTGGAGTATCCGTTGGCACATAATATTTTTTTAATTTCGATCCCCATTTATATCTATGGAGATGTGGGACTTTAATGGGTACAGTATTTGCACCCTCTTTTGCCAACCTTTACATAAGTTGGTGTAAGGAGACCCTCATCTTTCAAGATGTAGTGGTCATGGGTTTGGATTCTCTTGTGATGTTTTATAGCACTACAATGATGACGTATTAATCATTAATCATTTTGGAAAGAGGATATAGGCAGTTTACTGTTTATGTTTCAATATTTTAATGACAATCTCTTTTAATTACATTTCTTTTTGATTTAATTTTAATAAAAAAACACTGATCCACGTGTGCAAAGCTCTCCAAAACCATGCACCTACCTACATCTTCTCCCTTATTAACATTAGAAATGTATCTTTCATCCTGGTTACTTTGTTGACAGGCATCTGTGATTATCTTCTCCTTCTACCTGCACCTTTCACTCTTGCATACAGTACTTTCCCCAAGCTGCCTCCTACATCTGGAATTCACTCCTTCACCACCTTTGATACTCTCCATGCCTCCAGTCCTTCCAAACATCTCTAAAAATGCACTCAGGGTTATTCAGAGAGAGAGCCGATCTGGCACCGAAAAGGCACTGAACAGTGAATTTCCCTGCACAGTACATTTGCGGGGCCATTTGGCTATTCAGACAGCAGGTATTTTGGCGAATTGCCAGCAAATATGGTACCTGTTTGAAGGCAGTGAAATCCCCATAGAGAAGAAATGGTTAACCTATTCAGAGAGCACCGAACAGCAGTGAAATGTCAGAGAAATTACCTCATGGTCGGAGGTTTCATTCGGCAGGTTTTATCAGGATAATTTCTGTGAATTTTTTTTAAAAAAAAATCGGTACAGGTACAGACTCACAGACATTATCGGATCCAATAGTTTTGGCGGTTTTGCGGTGGCTTTTCCCCACACTTCGGGGATCCTGTGGTGAATACTGAATTCACTGCAGGGTCAGAGAATTAGATTCCCCGAACTGCAGGGAACGAGAGAGCATCGAAATATCGGTGACATTTTGGTGCTCTCTGAATAACCCCTACTATTTTAGAGTAGCCTAATAGCTTACTCCATAGTCCTCCTATCGCACTGAGCTCCAATGCATCCCATTACATTTACAAGCATTTATAAAGTGCTAACCAGTTCTGTAGTGCTGTACAATGGGATTACTTCCATTACAATTAGAATACATTACTTTTCATTCTCTACCCTCACTTTGGGCCAAATTACATACTTGGTGCTAACGTTAGCGCTCACCTGCGTGAGCGTTAACGTTAGCCCAAGTATTTTCCGCATAATACAATCCAAACGCTAGCGGTTAAGTAACCCGTTTGCGTTTGGAATCTTGCGCTTCTCTGCGCGAGGTTACTGTACTTTGCGCTCAGGGGTGTCGCTACCTGGGGGTGGGGGTGCGGCCCGCACCAAGTGACACCCGCCCTTAGGGTGACACCGTCACCCTAAAGGCAGGTGTCTCACCCTGCGCCTGCAGCTTCGACGCTCGCCTGGGGGAAACACGTCACCAGCCGAGATCGCGACTGGTCACGTGGCTCCCCCAGACGAGCGCCCAAGCTCCATGCCGCCGGACGCTCAGAGGGAGCAGAACACGCGGCGGCAGGAGGTGAGTTGGGGACATTATCCATGAGCTGGGGCAGTATCCATGAGCTGGGGGCAGTATCCATGAGCTGGGGGCATTATCCATGAGTTGGGGGCATTATCCATGAGCTGGGGCAAATCCATGAGCTGGGGCGGTATCCATGAGCTGGGGCAAATCCATGACCTGGGGCAGTATCCATG
Source organism: Leptobrachium leishanense (assembly GCA_009667805.1). Lineage (NCBI taxonomy): Eukaryota > Metazoa > Chordata > Amphibia > Anura > Megophryidae > Leptobrachium > Leptobrachium leishanense. Next base: position 58,098,075 of record CM019072.1, read on the forward strand.
AGCTGGGGCAGTATCCATGAGCTGGGGCAATATCCATGAGCTGGGGCAATATCCATGTGCTGGGGCATATCCATGAGCTGGGGCAAATCCATGAGCTGGGGCAGTATCCATGAGCTGGGGCAAATCCATGAGCTGGGGCAGTATCCATGAGCTGGGGCAAATCCATGAGCTGGGGCAGTATCCATGAGCTGGGGCAAATCCATGAGCTGGGGAAATATCCATGAGCTGAGACAATATCCATGAGCTGGGGCAGCATCCATGAGCTGGGGCAATATCCATGAGCTGGGGCAATATCCATGAGCTGGGGCAGTATATCCATGAGCTGGGGCAGTATATCCATGAGCTGGAGCAGTATCCATGAGCTGGGGGCATTATCCATGAGCTGGGGCAGTATCCGTGTGCTGGGGCAGTATCCATGAGCTGGGGCAGTATATCCATGAGCTGGGGCAGTATATCCATGAGCTGGGGCAGTATCCATGAGCTGGGGGCATATCCCATGAGCTGTGGCATATCCATGAGCTGGGGCAGTATCCATGAGCTGGGGGCATTATCCATGAGCTGGGGCAATATCCATGAGCTGGGGCAATATCCATGAGCTGGGGCAGCATCCATGAGCTGGGGCAGTATATCCATGAGCTGGGGCAGTATCCATGAGCTGGGGCAGTATATCCATGAGCTGGGGCAGTATCCATGAGCTGGGGCAGTATATCCATGAGCTGGGGCAGTATATCCATGAGCTGGGGCAGTATCCATGAGCTGGGGCAGTATATCCATGAGCTGGGCAGTATATCCATGAGCTGGGGCAGTATCCATGAGCTGGGGCATATCCCATGAGCTGGGGCAGTATATCCATGAGCTGGGGCAGTATATCCATGTGCTGGGGCATTATCCATGAGCTGGGGCATTATCCATGAGCTGGGGCAATATCAATGAGAGGAGCTGGGGGCATAGCCATGAGAGGAGCTGGGGCAGTATATCCATGAGAGGAGCTGGGGCATTATCCATGAGAGCAGCTGGGGCAGTATATCCATGAGAGGAGCTGGGGCAGTATATCCATGAGAGGAGCTGGGGCAAAATCCATGAGAGGAGCTGGGGCAAAATCCATGAGAGGAGCTGGGGCAATATCAATGAGAGGAGCTGGGGGCATAGCCATGAGAGGAGCTGGGGCAGTATATCCATGAGAGGAGCTGGGGCATTATCCATGAGAGCAGCTGGGGCAGTATATCCATGAGAGGAGCTGGGGCAGTATATCCATGAGAGGAGCTGGGGCAAAATCCATGAGAGGAGCTGGGGCAAAATCCATGAGAGGAGCTGGGGCAATATCCATGAGAGGAGCTGGGGCATTCCCAGATTGTGAGTTCCTACAGGAATAGGGCCCTCATCTCCTCCTGTACTGTTTGTCAAATGTTGTTCAATGTATTGTAACCCTGTCTATACTGTGCCTATTGTACAGCGCTGCGGAATATGCTGGCGCTTTATAAATAAAGAATAATAATAATAATAATAATATCCATGAGAGGAGCTGGGGCATATCCATGAGAGGAGCTGGGGCATATCCATGAGAGCTGCTGGGGCATATCCATGAGAGCTGCTGGGGCATATCCATGAGAGCTCCTGGGGCATATCCATGAGAGCTGCTGGGGCATATCCATGAGAACTCCTGGGGCAGTATCCATGTGTGCTGGGGGCAGTATCCATGTGTGCTGGGGGCAGTATCCATGTGTGCTTGGGGAAGTATCCATGTGTGCTGGGGGCATATCCATGAGAGCTGGGGCAATATCCATGTGTGAGCTGGTCTGGGGCAATATATCCATGTGTGAGCTGGTCTGGGGGCAATATATCCATGTGTGAGCTGGTCTGGGGCAATATATCCATGTGAGCTGAGGCGCAATATATCCATATGTGAGCTGGGGCAATATATATCCATGGATGAGCTGCTGGGGGCAATATATAATTGTGAACTGGGGCAATATATCCATATCTGAGCTGGGGGCAATATATATCCATGGGTGAGCTGCTGGGGGCAATATATCCAGAGCTGCTGGGGGAAATATATATCCATGTGTGCTTTCACTGCCTACGAACAGGCACCGTACTTGCTGGCAGTCGGCAAAAATTTGTGTGAGCATATGAGAGAGCTCCACAGCAATAAACCTCACAGTAATGTGCACTGTGTATTATGAGCATTCAGTGTTATATGGGAGTACTGATTTAGGAGTAAGAGTAGTTAAAAAAATCCGTAAAACCCGGGGGGGGTGACACCATAAATTACCGCACCGGGTGACACCAACTCTAGTGACGCCACTGTTTGCGCTCCCTATACTTAAGATGGGGAGCGCAAAGTGTTAATCAGCATTAGGATTACAAAGTCCTAACGCTGATTAACGTCCGGCCGCGATTAACAAAAAGTTAACCAGAATCCGTTAACACCAGCCATAAAAATAATGAAAAGAATCGTATACTTACCTCCTGTCCCGTGGCGAGGACCGCGGCTCTGTCTGCCTCTTCAGTCCGGCGGCAGCAGAGAAAGACTGGGGGAAAAAGTCCCCCCAGTCTCCCCCTGCGTATCACTACGCTGACCGGCCGGCTCTCGCGAGGTGAGATCCGGCAGGTCATGTGACCACTGGCATCTGGCTCAATGGAGTCCTATGGACTTCATTGAGAGGATGCGCGCGGGGCTTTGCGCGCGGTAACAATGCAGGCAGCTTTTTTAATGCCGGCATTGTAATCTAGCGGTAAAATGGGCATGCTAGGGGGAAAACTGTGAGCGCCGTTTTTTCTCCCTAGTGCCCCCGTTTCACCGTTAGGAGTGTAATTTGGCCCTTTGTGTTTTACCCCATTCTGCTTTAGATTGCAAAATAGCTCAACCAGGGTCCAGTTTCCTGTAATTTATGTACTAATTTTTTATTTTTATGTTCGTTTTGTCCTACCCATTGTACAGTGCCATGCAAAATATGTTGGGGCTTTATAAATAATTGTAATTGTTATTATTACACATTAAATAAAATTACTATCAATTACGATTCTGTCAAAAAAAATGTCATAATTGGACCATGTGTTAAATAGCAGTGGTAAACAGGTGGTTACTAACACATGTAGAAAACCCACTGCAGGAAATACATTTTAAATACCTAGGGCCCTATCAGCTGCCCCTCGCTAAAACAGGGACGCTAAGGGGAAAAATTAGCGTTCGCTAATCTTCCCTTAGCGTCCCTGTTTCACCAGTGGATCACGGGACAGGCGCTGAGTCCACCAGCCTGCCCCGTAGTGGCCGCTAGGGCCAGGATGCTCGGGACAGCGCTAAAGCACCATCCTGAGCATCCCCTCCATGGAGTCAATAGGACTCAATGGAGGATTCTGCTGCCGAGTCACTTGACCGGCACAATCTCGCATCTCAAGAGGCCCTGCAGGTCGGCGGAGTGATCGCGGAGGGAGACTGTAAACTTTTTCCCCCCAACCTCACTCTGCTCCCGGCAGCCAAGAGCGGCAGATCGTGCCGTCGGTCTCGCCACGGGATGAGACGTGAGTATTTGATTCTTGGGGTAGGTTTACAGCTGGTGATAACTGATTCCCCAGCAGCGGAATCAGTAAGCACTTGCTGTAAACTGTAGCAAACCTTTTGAGTTAGCGACAGCTGTGAGTAACTAGCGTTAGGACTATGTGATCCTAATGCTAATTACTCTTTGCGTACACTTTGCGCTCCCCATGTTAAGCATAGGGAGAGCAAAGTACAATAAGCTTGCGATAAAAAGAGCTAATACCGATTTGCTAATGTTTTTTTTTTAATGTTTTTATGTGAGCGCTAGCATTAAGGAGGTGATGGAGCCCCTGGGCTGGTCATCCACTTGGTCCGTATTTGTATGACTAAGAAGTCGTCCGTAGTGCTACGACTAATACCACAACACAGAAGAGAATCAACCCTCGTCCATTGCCTCTGACTTCGTACAACTACATCAGACTAGCAACCTCTCCCATTCGAATGGGATTTGTTGTACGAAGTCGGACTCAGTGGACGTACAATATACATCATATTAAGTATGCTGAGAAGCTGAAAAAATATATTTTGTTCTGTAAGAGAGAAAGATGCGACTAGTTTCCTAATTTAATTTTATGGGCAGGAGAACCATACTCAAGCCCTTTTGCATTTGTGCCATAACTCCTTATGTGCCAAGTGTATATTTAGGTACATGTTAACATTCAAACGTCTATTTTGATATATTCTATGGGGTACTCTTACATATTCTATGATTCTACTCTGATATATTCTATGGCAGCCCTCAAAATTTCCACTCACCTGCTCGCATTTGGCGAGTGGAAATTATCTGAGGGCGAGTGGGGCGGACTGACCCGTGCTGGGGCCAGGTTCATGTGCCGCCGCCTTTATTCACAGCTCCGGTATCGGACTCTGGGAGCCCGAATCCGGAGCTGTCTCTGATCGGCGCTGCCACCGCCTGCGTGGCCCGTGATGTCCGCGTTTGCGCGTCACCTGACCCCACCCATGTGATGCATCATACGCTGCGAGTGTGCGACGCATCACATAGTAGGGGTCAGGTGACGAGCGGGAGGGGGCGGAACCACTGCAGCGTGCCGTTCCCAGACTCGTGTTATGAGTGTGGGAGGCACGCTGCAGCCAGGGGCGGATCCAGGAGGGAAAATCGCCGCCGGCGTTCTTCAGCTGTCCCAAGGAGGCGAGTGGCCGCTCGCCTGGGATGAGAACCACCTGACCGGCTGAGCGGCTGGTCAGGTGGTTCCCAGCGAGCGACCAAGCTGCATATCAGTGGCCGCTCGCCTCCTTGGGACAGCGGAAGAACGCCGGCGGGTGGAGGTGAGAGCTGGGGGCTATACACACATGTGTGAGCTGGAGCATATCCATGAGCTGGGGCAAATCCATGAGCTCGAGCAAATCCATGTTCTGGGGCATATCCATGTTCTGGGGCATATCCATGTTCTGGGGCATATCCATGAGCTGGGGCATATCCATGTTCTGGGGCATATCCATGAGCTGGGGCATATCCATGAGCTGGGGCAAATCCATGAGCTGGGGCATATCCATGTTCTGGGGCATATCCATGTTCTGGGGCATATCCATGAGCTGGGGCATATCCATGTTCTGGGGCATATCCATGAACTGGGGCATATCCATGAGTTGGGGCATTTTTATATGAGGTCTGTTCTTATTGGAAAGTGGTCACATGACATAAAAAAGTATCGGTACTTGGTATCGGTGAGTACTTGAAAAAAAGTATCGGTACTCGTACTCGGTCTTAAAAAAGTGGTATCGTGCATCCCTACTATATACCCATGTGTGAGCTGGGGCTATATACCCATGTGTGAGCTGGGGCAATATTTATATCCATGTGAGCGGGGGCAATATATATATCCATGTGAGCTGGGGCAATATATATATCCATGTGAGCTGGGGGCATATATATCCGCCTGTCACTGCGAACCCAACACCAGCTCTTAGCCAAAACTCGTAGAATGCCCCCCCAAACCTGTGTCTGGATCCACCCCTGGTGAGAGCGTGGAAGACCACCAGGCAAGAACAAAGGAAGACCAGCTGAGGCCCGATCTGCCGCCTGGGAGTTGCACTGGTGAGTGACTATGGGGCCTGTGCCTATTTAATGGGGCCTGTGCCTATGTAAGGGGACCTGTGCCTATGTAAGGGGACCTGTGCCTATTTAAGGGGGCATGTGCCTATTTAAGGGGACCTGTGCCTATTTACGGGGACCTGTGCCTATGTAAGGGGACCTGTGCCTATTTAAGGGGACCTGTGCCTATGTAAGGGGACCTGTGCCTATTTAAGGGGAACTTTGCCTATTTACGGGGACCTGTGCCTATTTAAGGGGACCTGTGCCTATGTAAGGGGACCTGTGCCTATTTAAGGGGACCTGTGCCTATGTAAGGGGACCTGTGCCTATTTAAGGGGACCTGCGCCTATTTAAGGGGACCTGCGCCAATGTAATTAACATTAATTGTTAATGTTATTTATTGTTGTAACTTTATTCTGAATAAAACATTTAACTGTCATTTTGTAAGATATTTTAAGAGGGCGTGTTTAGGGGAGGAGGTAAGGGCGGGGTTAAGGGCAGGGGATAGGTGGGGCAACTGGTGGCGAGTAACTCTTAATGTCTGGCTAGTAGCTTGGGACTTGAAATTTTGAGCCCTGTTCTATGGGGTACTGCATTTTTCCCACAAATAAATACTTTAATGTATTGACCAAAAATGTCCGACCTGGGTCATCCATTGTTGCTTGCAGTGGACGACCCTAGTCGTAGATAGTCGTTTGACCTAGATCGTCTGTAGTCTGATGAGCAAGTCGGTCGTATGACACGGACACAGTGGACGTCCAGCCTTATTCAAGTCATCCTAATCATTTTATCAGAAGCATTCCAATTGGGCAGTTCCTCTTGGATGCAGAGGAATTGTCCAGGTTGTTCTATGTTTCTCCTGCGACTTAAGGAAAATGTTCCTTGAAGATACGTTTTGGGTAGGGAAGCTATTACATAGTGCCCAAGCAAGATTCATTTTTTGTGATGATGAGAAAGTTTCTCTAGAAAAAGAAAAGCAACTGCCTAAAAGGCAGTAGAAATATAGATTTCCAGTATTTGTAACAACATATAGGCCTCAGTTTGGAGAGATAAAGAAGATTATTGATATCTTGGGATACTTGCGCTTGAGCCTTGATTAGAAGATCTAATAATTGCTACTGTAAGTCTAGAGCAGTGGTGATCAAATCTAATACCTTGGGTGAATCTTATATCATAATTTCTACAGTAGCCGCAGCAATGATTATCTGTCAATGTGGTTAACTACTTAGGGGTATCAGAGGAGGTCAAACAACCCACCTGGTCTGATTTAATCCATAACGTGCTAGCCATGTTTGGTGAACTATAGTGGTATAGAGCAGGTGGGCTGCTAAGCTGTCTACCCATTTTGATTTGTATTTAATGGACCTCACCCACAAATTGTACTTATAGGTGCACTTTTATATGGAGTTAATTAACACCTGAACACAGAGACATGTTCATAATATCTAAAAAAAATACATATATATTTTTTTGAGAAAGTATTTTACCAGGAAGGATACATTGAGATTTCTCTTGTTTTCAAGTATGTCCTGGGTGGCGAGTATGTACCGTTAGGTGTCTTGCCCAAGGACACTTACTGGAGAGGTGCTCTGGCTGGGATTTGAACCTGTGTCTCCACGGTTATAGAGCAGTGATGTTACCTCTACTCCACCCAGCCGGTACAATCAGGTAAATCAGAAACATTTTGTAGTTAGGATGCCACATATTATGATGACATATAGCAACACCCAGAGTCATGGAACCAGAAAGTAGAATGTGTAGAGTGTGTAGGCCTAATCAAGCCAGATCGTGTTATTATTCATTCATTCATTTTTATTGAACTATTTGCATAATGAATGTTAATGTGCATTAAGTACTACAGTCTCATAAAACTGTTTGCGCACACACAGATAATGTAGCTAAACCTAGTGTGATAGTAGATAAAAAGAGCATCAGTTGACGTATACACTTGGACGAGTGCAATGCAGGAGCAGATGGTGCAACATGGTACAAAAAGGTCACATGGAGCGGAGCTTACCGTTATAATATACTGTATTACCCATAACCATTACATAGCATAAACTACAGGTTCTACCGTAAGTACTTCTTTATTGTTAATTTCTTACTATACTGAAATATATATAAAGAAAAAAAATATTTCTCAGGACAGCAGAGGGAAGATGGAGGTGAAGGTAGCTTGTTGGCTTGTATCCGAGGGAAGATGGAGGTTAGTGTGTCTGGCTGGCTTGTTTCAGAGGGAAGATGGAGGTTAGTGTGACTTGCTGGCAAGTTTCAGAGGGAAGATGGAGGTTAGTGTGACTTGCTGGCTTGTTTCAGAGGGAAGATGGAGGTTAGTGTGACTTGCTGGCTTGTTTCAGAGGGAAGATGGAGGTTCGTGTGTCTGGCTGGCTTGTTTCAGAGGGAAGATGGAGGTTAGTGTGACTTGCTGGCTTGTTTCAGAGGTAAGATGGAGGTTAGTGTGTCTGGCTGGCTTGTTTCAGAGGGAAGATGGAGGTTAGTGTGACTTGCTGGCTTGTTTCAGAGGGAAGATGGAGGTTAGTGTGACTTGCTGGCTTGTTTCAGAGGGAAGATGGAGGTTAGTGTGACTTGCTGGCTTGTTTCAGAGGGAAGATGGAGGTTAGTGTGACTTGCTGGCTTGTTTCAGAGGGAAGATGGAGATTAGTATGGCTTGCTGGCTTGATTCAGAGGGAAGGGGGGAATTGAGGGGAATTTAGATAAAGAGTTATAACTTTAAGGTGGCTAGAAAGAGAGGCATTGGGGTTATTGGGATTGGTAGTGCTAACTTTGTGATGGTAGGGCTGAGAATTGGGAACTAGTAACTTTGTGACACTGGGCTGTGAAGGGATGGACTGAAAGGGATGGCTAAGAGGTAACTTTGTGATGACTGGGTTGAGAAGGTGGAGGCCCACTCATGGCTAACCTCCCTCAGAGCAATCAGCAATCCTGAAACAGTCTGTATAGGCAGGAGTTCCTTGAGTTCACTGAATGTGGTAGTCAACATTTAGATGCTGAGGTCTCACTGCATTCAATGAGGGGTTTTTTTTCAGGTCTCCCCGGACCTCCGATAGTAACACAAGGAATTAGGACAACTGGGTCTGGGATGCATGAAAAGTTCTTCCATCCGGAAAAATAAACTTTCATAGATTTGGCACTTTGCTTAAAGGGAATAGTTATATAATTAAATAACTGTATCTATTCTATTCTAAACAAAACCAAAACAATTTAGACACAGTAAAGCATGGAAAGTTTGATCACTTTAGTTCAGCGAACACCAAGGAACTTCAGTGGATCAAGTACACCGAAACTATTATGAAATACACTATATTGGTAAAAGTATTCGCTCACCCATCCAAATAATCAGAATCCGGTGTTCCAATCACTTCAATGGCCACAGGTGTATAAAATCAAGCACCTAGGCATGCAGACTGTTTTTACAAACATTTGTGAAAGAATGGGTCGCTCTCAGAAGCTCAGTGAATTCCAGCGTGGAACTGTGATAGGATGCCACCTGTGCAACAAATCCAGTCGTGAAATTTCCTCGCTCCTGCATATTCCACAGTCAACTGTCAGCTGTATTATAAGAACGTGGAAGTGTTTGGGAACGACCAACTCAGCCACGAAGTGGTAGGCCACATAAACTGATGGAGCGGGGTCAGCGGATGCTGAGGCGCATAGTGCGAAGAGGTCGCCAACTTTCTGCAGAGTCAATCGCTACAGACCTCCAAACTTCATGTGGCCTTCAGATTAGCTCAAGAACAGTGCGCAGAGAGCTTCATGGAATGGGTTTCCATGGCCGAGCAGCTGCATCCAAGCCATACATCACCAAGTGCAATGCAAAGCGTTGGATGCAGTGGTGTAAAGCACGCCACCACTGGACTCTAGAGCAGTGGAGACGCGTTCTCTGGAGTGACGAATCGCGCTTCTCCATCTGGCGATCTGATGGACAAGTCTGGGTTCGGCGGTTGCCAGGAGAACGGTACTTGTCTGACTGCATTGTGCCAAGTGTAAAGTTTGGTGAAGGGGGGATTATGATGTGGGGTGTTTTTCAGGAGCTGGGCTTGGCCCATTAGTTCCAGTGAAAGGAACTCTGAATGCTTCAGCATACCAAGACATTTTGGACAATTCCATGCTCCCAACTTTGTGGGAACAGTTTGGAGCTGGCCCCTTCCTCTTCCAACATGACTGTGCACCAGTGCACAAAGCAAGGTCCATAAAGACATGGATGACAGAGTCTGGTGTGGGTGAACTTGACTAGCCTGCACAGAGTCCTGACCTCAACCCCATAGAAGACCTTTGTGATGAATTAGAGCGGAAACTAAGAGCCAGGCCTTCTCGTCCAACATCAGTGTGTGACCTCACAAATGCGCTTCTGGAAGAATGGTCAAAAATTCCCATAAACACACTCCTAAACCTTGTGGACAGCCTTCCCAGAAGAGCAGAAGCTGTTATAGCTGCAAAGGGTGGACTGACGTCATATTGAACCCTATGGATTAGGAATGGGATGTCACTTAAATTCGTATGCGAGTCAAGGCAGGTGATCGAATACTTTTGGCAATATAGTGTATATTCACGGTGTAGCAAAAACTAGCGGAACAACTCTGAACGGAGAATAGCTGTAGTTTACTAATTTTACGTAAGAATAATGGTGGTACCTTTGTCCAGCATCATTTGTTGTTGCTTACAGCAACTACGCCTGCCGTTGTTGAATTTTGCTTCCGTGGATAGTCAAGTTTACCGTAGTTGCATCGACAGTGAACTTAGGTCGAGCAACAGTGCTTAGTGAATAACCCCTTATAATCCTCTGGCAAATATGATTACTTTATGTCGTGCTGAGTTGCAAATAAGTGTATCAAGGGATTTCTCTATTGTAAGTGTAGGTTTAGCAAAGCTGTCACTATAAATCAGGCCCTATTGTTCCATACTGCTGTCTATTTGGTACAGCTCATTCCACAAAAGGTTACAGAAAGGTTATAGTCTCATTAGTCTGTGATAAATTATATGATACAGTATCTATATACACATTTTTACTTTATAGGGTACTGGCTATGCATACATGACAGATAATAACCCCATCTGGCTTTCCAGCAATTGTTTAAGAGCAAACTGTAATGATCGAGGAGACAGTACAAAGCAAACAACCATAGGTTATGCCTTCCCTCTATCGATCAATATGTGCAATGCTCTGAGAATGCAGGACATCCATACGCTGTTTTAGAACAATGATATCATCTCTTTGCAAACTGCCAATTGATCCGTAAGAAGCAGCTCAGGATGTTTGCATAGAAACAATTATAATTATTGTTCTATAATTTTAGATCTTTATGGAGCTTTCTTGCCCTACTTATTATGAATATCTTAATTTGTAGATTACTTTAAATAATAAATCGTTTTACAAGATAAACCTTCCTGCCAGCTCCCTGTTGATGTCCCAATGGCTGCGTATGCTCAGGTTTGTATCAGATAAAAGATTTTGACAATATTTTGGAAGGTGGCCCAGAGGACTAGGATGGCGAAATTCAGCTTTCATTCTTGTATTTTTCCACTAAAGGCGACAGCTGAGGATCAAGGACAGAGTTGACTAGTTCTGGGTTTGTACTTTACGTTGAATGATGTCCTGCTTATCTAGAGATGTTCAGAGTGTGCTTTATTCCTAGTGGCCAAAACTTTCTCTACATACACACAAACAAAAATATACTTTTATAAAAAATGCTGATTATTTGCAACAGTACACGGAGGCTACTTCTACTGGGATCACACTTTATTATTAGCGCTATATATATATATCTATATATATATAAATATTTATTGTGGAGCGGACACAGGGGTACAGTCATGCCCAAGGCACTTCGCCGAAACGTCGCTTGAATGCAGTACCCCTGTGGATGCTCCACAATAAATATTTTTATATGGTTAAGTTCCTGGTGTGGCCTGCTGATTTTTGGTATATAGCTTTACAATAAGGAATGGGGGAAATATACTAACAAATGATAAACACATTTAGCAACCAGAGACAAAAGGTGTGGAGGCCGCTGATCAAATGAATTTACAATCTATCCATGTTGTGTCCGGCTCTTCATTCCTTTCATCTCTGAGTTTACAATCTAGAGCAATGGGGGGGGGGGGGGAGGAAGAAGAGTTGTCATCTTATTAGTGAACAGGATCAGACGTACTAGCATTGGTGTCAGAAATGGTGACAGCCATGTAACATAACCAGAAAGTAAAGACTTTATACTGTGACATTTCAGCTCATTCACAGAGCCTTTCTTTCTTGAGAAAAGTTCTGTGAATGAGACAAAATGTTGAAGCAATAAACAGCTCCTAGTCAGCAATTCGGCGTTGTGACTGGCTTAACTTTCTTGTTATATGTACTGTGTAGGTACTTTGGCGCCCATCTTGCTTATGCTCCATAGTCTATGTGCTGTATCCTTATTTTTGTTTTTTGAGCATGGTAGTAAAGCAGACAGTGAAACCTATAATAATGTGGGAATTTATATTATTAGAACATAAAACATGCCCTTTCTAACACTTTCCTCGAGACGTCCCTCAAATGGTTGTGACTTCCAAGACTTGTATTCGATATTGATGGTGCAACATGGTATCGTTTCAATTGTCCAAACCAGTTTAAAGATAGCTTGGTCTGAATTAATTGAAACTCAGGGGTGACTAACACATACCAACAGTTATTAATGTTGTGTACCCAAACTTTCAGAAGGATCTAGTGTGAGAATCATACTTATCTAAGTTTATGCAACAAATGTTTGGAACGACACAGGAATTAACCCTTTCGCTGCTGAGGCATTTCCCGCCTCTGTGCTGAGGTCATTTTTACCGATTTTGCTCATCATGTTTAAATGTGTTTTGAAGGCTTATTTTAGTATATGACCCAGACATATTATATATCGTTCTTTCCGTCAGACTCGGCAGATTCATAATATGTCATTATTATATGTATACGTCATGTCCTGTCTGTATATTATAACAAAAAATGCAATAAAATATGAATTTTCAATAATTTACAACTTGTAAAGTGTTTTTTTTTCACATTTTAACATGCGAGCAATTGTGGTTATATTTTGTATGGGGTGCACTTGTTAAAAAAATTAGAGATGTGGTCTCGTTACATTTTTTTTTTTGGGGAAAATTACGCGATTTTTAACAAACGCACCGCATACAAAAATCGTTAGTGCAGCATCATTGTTCACATTATAATTGAAATGGGAACAATATTTCTGCATTAACGAACCAAAAAAAAGAAAAAAAAAATTGTTTTTTTTTTTTATAATTTTTTTTAAATATTTTTTTATTTTTATTTTTAATTTTTTTTAAAAAACTTTTTTCATAGTCAAGTTTGGTATTGTTGGAACGGCCATGCTCTGGCCGATCCAACAATATCAAACATTAACCCCTAACTGCCACGGATCGGGAGATAGGGGGTTCCAATGAACCCCCTATCTCCACCATTGGTGGCAGTTAGGGGTTAACTCCAGGACTGGCGTCATCGTGCTATACATGATGACGCCAGGCCTCAGGGGGCATTCCCGGAAGCTTGGCTGACATCCAAGATGTCGGCCAGCTCCGGGAAAGGATCACGAACCGGCGCTTTTCGGCGCCGATTCGTGATCCAGCCCCCATGGGGTTAATTCCAGGTACCGTTAGGAAGGGCAGGCTGTGCCCTTCCAAACGGTGCCTGGATTAACCCCCGCAACGCCGGCGATCGGGAGGGAGAGAGGTCTGAAGGACCTCCCCCCCTCCCTTTCAGGCGCCTCCTCCGCACATGCGGGGGGGCACCTGAATTAGGTGTCATCGCGCCGCCGCGATGACACCTAATTAGGCCGGCGGCGGTTCCGGGTGCTGGACTGACATTGAGGATGTCAGCCCGCACCGGGAGGGGCAAGCGATCGGCCGGAACCCGGCCGAACGATGGCCCCAAAGGGAGGACGCGCTCAGCGCGTCCACCGCAAGGAACGTTACCTGCGGGTGTACGCGCTGAGCGCGTCCTCTGCAGCGAAAGGGTTAAGGTAATTGACCACAGTGTGTGGGGGGGAAAAAGTGTCCCCCCCCCCATAATCAATTGTAAACTGAACTATATGATGCCGGTTTAAACAGCAGATTGGTTAGAACACTTGCATAATATTGCTATGTCGTGGTTAATACCATTTCGATATGTATGACATACACAATAGAGAACCATTAAACTGAACCTAATAAGTCTACTAACTCACAGACTTCTGGAAGGCTTCTGTACTAAAGACAAAGCTTGCACTGTTGTAATATCGACCAAGAAGGTGTTAATAATTGTCATATGCAGGTCACTATCTGTTTAATTGATGACTATTTTTTTATAATTAAAAGGAATGAGTTAATTTTAACTGTATTGAATAAAGTTTAATGTTTTAGTAAAAAGAGGGATTCTTCCTCGTTTATAGGAATTTTGAGTATTAATATTTACCATCATAAGATCCATTGAGTTATTTCCTCAAAACAATAAATCAAGTCTTGTGCTTTTTCTTGCTATTTCTTTCCTTTTGAAGTTTTTTATTTTCACTTATTGACACACCATTCATGCACGCACGCTTTTCCTGATTCATCAAGTATACGCCAGTGGATTAATGTAATACTGTACACCGTGCCAGGTTATATCAACGGATAAACTGTTGTTTCCACTTCTTAGTGTAATCAAGAGGGCCTCTTGAATACACCCACTCCGGGATATCAAGGTTGCTTGTCCATCATCTTCTGGTATTGGAATTCGTGCTTTTCTATTATGATTTGTGATGTCACATCACTCTCTTTTAGTCCTCTTTACAACAACTGGAAGTAACAACCCAGTTCATGTATAAAACATAACAAGAAAAAAATCTGCGCTCATTTCTATAGCTCCATGTGAAACAAAACACAATCAGAGGTGTTGGTTTACTTGAATTGGCCATTGAAGTGTAAGCTCACCTGCCGCGTCAAGGCACATCTAGTAAGGGGAGTCCTACCGAATGAAACTAGAAGCCGCTCTTCAGAGCACTGCACACTCTCTTGCTGCTTCTCCGCTAAGAGGCAAAATGGTGGGTTTTATTTATACATTCACCAAATACTTCCACTTTGGGGTTAAAAACAAAAACATGGAAAAGGACCAGCAGCAAAAATGACCTAACTGGTGTTACAACAAAATATACATGCATACAGAAAAAGAGGTGTCGCGCACATGCCCACCAGGGCGGCTGCAAGTGGGCCGCTAAATTTAAAATGCCCAGGTCTATTTTTTTGTCCCAGTCCGGGCCTGTTCTCCCTTTCAGTCTCTAAAGGCAGTCTTCCAGCTAGACAGCACCTACTGCAGGACTCAGTTCAGTATTACATCTGTAATGACTGAACCACGAGTGACTATTCTAAGTGCAAGCAGCCACATGCCTCTCCGTTCAGAAACACAGCTATTGGAAAGTCTCCGGGTTGATTCACAGTTTGATTGTTGATTAATCCACACTAACCTAATGCCAATAACAGCAGTTAAGCCCTCTGCTATGAAGATCAGTCACAGCTCCTGCGGACAACCAGAGAGGAAGGAGGACAATCATTACAACATGACCATTTTCAATGGTCATTAAATGCCCCTTCAAATAGTTGAGAAATCACCTAGATTACAATATTCCAGATGAGAAAGGCGTCTTGAAAAAACGAAGGGCTAGATTACCGAACGCTAAATATGTGTCTTCGGATATGTAAGCGTTAACATCAGGATAAGTGACTTTAACGCATGCCCCACTGATTAGCTTCCTGACGCTAAACAGGGTTAAAATCCGTTACCTCATCAGTGATTGCGCGAGTTTACTGTACTTTGCGCACCCTATACTTAACATGGGAGGCAAAAACTGTAATTGGTGTTAGGATATTACAAAGTCCTTTGCCTAGTTACCACACCAATGAGGTAAACTTATTTTTTCCGTCACCTAAAAGCTGGTGCTAACAGATTTTGCTTTTGCAGAATCAGTCAGCACCAGCTAAAAAAAAAACAATAAATCAGATACTTACCTCTCATCCCGCGGTGAAAAAGGCGGCACCATCCGCTACTTCTGACCACCTGGAGCTGAGTGAGATTGGGGACAAAAAGTCTCCAGTGTCCCTCCGTGATCACTCTGCGGCCCTGCACGTTCTCGCAAGAGCGACATCGCACAGGACTACATGAAGTCCAGAAGGTGATACTCATGGCGGCACGGAAGCGCTGCCGCGAGTATCATTAACGGTAGTGCTTGGTTCCGGGGCAGGCTGCTGAATTAGCGCCTGTCACGGAATCTCACGCTAAAATGGGGACGCTACGGGGAATCCTGTATTCACTGACTGACAGTATTTCGGTGCCTCTTATCCAAGGGCACCAAGAAATGTGAGTAAATGACCATTATTTACCATTTACATCCAGGTAAACAGTCTGCACACATTCTATATGTTTTATATCGAGGTGTATGGCCTAAAGGAATACTGGAACTAAAGGAGGTTTTAGAAGATAGAGCCATTGAGTACAAGCCCTGATACCCACCATTCTTTGGATTACGGGGAATCCTACAGGTGTAGGTTTTCCCCGTTAGCATCCCCATTTTCGCACCTACCTTGTAATCAGGCCCTAAGACAGAAAACCAACATAGCGACACAAATGAGAACCGTGTGTTGATTACGTATATCAACTAGTGTTGCTAATGCTAAAGGGCAGCCATATTGTGGTCAGACTGCTATAAATAATCTTAGTCTGGGATTTGTGTCATGTGAATCTACAATTCTAACTTTCAAATAATTCTTTTGTGAAGTGAATTTGTTATGGGGTCACTGGGGGAAACCGAAAAGCTTTTCTTGGAAAGCAAAGTAAACTGCATGGGAGTGCTATGCTCGATGAAGCCACTTCTTATACGAATGTGTGCCGGGTGAGTGCTTAGATCTCTATGTGGTTTATGGAAATTCTCATGCCAAGATGCGGAAGAAATATATAGGAGGCACCGAATCATCGGAGAAATTCCTTTCTTTTATGACGATTCTCAAGGCTGGTTTAAGCCGCTCCTGCCTCTGGCAAACTTACAACAAGCCCATTATGAAAGAAATGATTCTACTTCAGAATCCATAATGACAAATTCTTCAGAGACCGTTTCCATTTCACCCAATGCCATTTCACCCAATGTTCTGAGTGGAATTATTACTCTGAATTATGCTGTCTCCTCTGCACCTTTTCCAGAACAGATTTCCGGCTTTTATTATTACCTGTATAATAATCTCTTTACATCTATTTTACAAGTTTTGGAGCCGTGGGAGAACAGGCCGGGAGAGAAGAGACGAGCATGTCCCTCGGCAACTAGTATAGAAGGTTTGTGGGAAAAATATCCCCTATTTTCATTCCAGTTTTGGTTTTTCCAGTTATTTACAATTTTTTTTCTTGCTACGATATGGGGCTCTATTAACAGCTTCGCGCAAAAGCGCACACGCAGCGCTATTTTTTTTGCGCGCAGCGTTAAACGTTAACACGCGTAAATTAACGCTGGTATTACAATCCGAGTGCATTTTTTCATCCGTCAAAAAATAGCGTGCTTAAAAAAGACACGCAAAAACGCACGCAAATTGATGCTGCGCGCAGAAATCGGTGTGCGGACTGTTTTTTCACACGATTCTGCCAATCTGAATTAAGAACCACAATTGTCTACCGTTCAGTTTTTGCGCCTGTGAAAATCAATCTGAGTATATTTTATTTATTTATTTATTTATTTATAAAGGATTTTACCAGGAAGGATACATTGAGATTTCTCTCGTTTTCAAGTATGTCCTGGGTTCGAGAACATTGAGTGGTTACAGAAATACAAAATAGTAAAATGCAAGATATTAACACAAGACCAAATACACAGATTAACAGAAAAATAAATATGGAGGAAATAAAGTCATTATGTTACATGTTTACAGGTGCATTTCGTATTGAGGTATGTTAATAGGGAAGTCTTAAGGGACTTTAGACTGGGGGAAGATTTGACGGTGTCTGGGAGGTTATTCCATATTTGCGGTGCTCTGTAGGAAAATGAGGATCGAGCCATTTTCTTTTTGTATTGCGGTATTGCAAGTAAGGTGCTGGTCCTGGATCTGAGGTTATATGATGAGGGAGCTGCGGGGGGAAGCAGCCTATTCAGGTAGGGTGGTAGCTTCCCAGAAAAGCTCTTAAACACCAGGTTGGAAAGGTGAAGGGTGCGTCTGGATTCCAGCGATGGCCAGTTTAGTTCTTTTAACATGTCACAATGGTGGGTCATGTAGTTACATTGTAGCACAAAGCGACAGAATGAGTTATACAATGTAGTAAGTTTCTGGAGGTGTGTTTGTGGGGCGGCTGCATACACTACATCTCCGTATTCAATGGCTGGCATAAGCATTTGTTGTACAATCTGCTTTCTTACCGCGGGGCTCAGGCAGGATTTGTTTCTGTACAGGGCACCTAGTTTGGGGTAGAGTTTAGATGAGAGTTTTTCGATGTGGGGGCCAAAAGATAGATTTGGGTCTAACCACATACCTAGGTATTTGAGAGAAGTGACTGTGGTCAGCGTGCCATTTGATTTTGTCCCAACACATAGATGGGGTGTTTGCAATTTGTGTAGTTTAGGTGCTGTTCCAAAGAGCATTGTAACAGTTTTGTCAGTATTTAGAAAAAGTTTGTTATTTGCGATCCACTTTTCTACCCCTGTGAATTGTTCTTGCAGCACTGCCTCCAGCTGTGGGAGATTTGGTTTGCTGGTATAGATTACAGTGTCGTCTGCATACATGTGTACAGTTGAAGCTTTGCAGACATTGGGCAGATCGTTTATGAATATTGTGAATAGCAGGGGGCCAAGTATCGAGCCTTGGGGTACACCGCACGTGACTGGGAGGGGAAGGGAAGTGCTGTCAGAAATGGACACAAATTGAGACCTATCAGACACATATGATTGGAACCAGGTTAACGTACTATCACCAATACCAGAGTTTTTAAGTTTTTGTAATAGGATGCCATGGTCTACTGTGTCAAAAGCCTTGGCAAAGTCAAGGAAGATGGCTCCAGTTAGATTTCCTTGTTCCATGCCCGCTTGGATATCATTACAAACTTTTAAAAGTGCAGTTGTAGTTGAATGGTTTGGACGAAAGCCTGATTGATCTGGGGTTAAATAGTTCTGATACTGATAATAATCACGTAATTGAGTGTAGACACATTTTTCCAGAATTTTTGACATTACAGGGAGCAGTGATATTGGGCGGTAGTTGGATACCAAAGTATTGTCTCCACTTTTATGGATAGGTACCACCCTTGCAGTCTTCCAGAGTTTGGGTATGTATCCAGTCGCCAGTGATTCATTAATCAGGGTTGCGACAGGTTTTGCAATTGCTGGTGCACTGATTTTCAGCAGCATTGCTGGGATTTGATCAGGTCCAGACTGGTATTTCATTTTTTGGTTATGGAGAAGTTTAGTGATGGCACTGACAGGCACTGGCCTAAAACTGAATTTCTCTGGGTTACGGGGTCTTTGCACTGTTGGTGGGTCCTGACCTGCGTGCAGCCTTTCTGATTGCGTGTCATTTCCTAGCTTAGCAATGAGGGTGGTGGCGCATCCAACAAAATAATTATTAATATGCTGCAGCAATAATAAAAACACACACAACTTCTCCATTTTATTGTTTGGGTATGTGTAGAATGTGTAACTATACTGTGCTGTATTTTATTTTTCGGGCTGGTGTATTTGGTCAGAACGTTCAGATTTTCAGTTAACACCAGCTTTTCAAAGATGTTAAAATTATGCGTGCAAACGTTGTCCGTTAAAATTTGCGCATAGATTGTGCACTGGTACTCGGATGGTATTACAAACGCATTTGCGCTCACAATGTTAAGTATAGGACGCGCAAAGTACATTACGCTCGCAAAGGGTTCGCGCAGGTTCACCTGCGGTAGACGGTAACGTGCATTTTTTGTGTGGACATTCTAATACGACGTTCTGCACAAAGGGTTTTGCCCCTCGCGTTAATGCATTTTTGCGCATGCGCAAAATTGTGCGCGAAGAGTGTAATAGTGCCCATGGTGTTTGTGTCTATTAGAACAATTCTGACAGCTCAGTAGACCACAGCTAGTGTGGACCAAGCTACAACCTATTGTCAATAGCTAAAGGAAATTAATAAGTACCTCATACATGTGACACTTCAGAGGTGGTACCCTTCATCCCTGCAGATCACTGACCTTCACAACCTGTTTTTCTGTTTCAGGCTGTTTTTTTAATCATAAATCACATATCAAATATTTAATATTGAAGTCATCCGAGTTTATTTTATAATAAATTATGTCTTGAGAATGCTTGCATCAATCAAATATGTATTATGTATATAAACATTAATACTCACAATGTAAGACTTCTGCTTGGAGCCATTCTTCATCCAAGAAATGCAATCACTTGTGTGTGCCGTTCTGATTCATTTTTTTAATTGATGTGAACTTAATGAGAATTTTTCACTAATCTCTGATTTTATTTTATTCAACATTCATAATACAGTGGTAAAGGTTTGGAGAATCTGCCTCGCTTTCCCAGCAAGGAACAAGCTCCCTTTGCGGATGGTTCTGCCCATCTTTGACCCTTTCTTTTGGAGTCATCACATACAGATCTATTGACTAAAGGGGAAATTCACCATTCGGTGCAATTTCTGAGCCAATTCGGCTCTCTTTGAATAACTCTTTAAAGGTGAAACTCAGGAAAATTGGCAGGAGAGGAGAGCAATCTAGACCAAATAGCTGATTTGGAAAGTGAGACAAATAGGTTTGGCTATTTTGACCTAGAATTTTTGCTTTTCTTTCCATTCTCCTGTTTGACCTTTATTATTCAATAAGTCAAATTAGCTCTGAAATTTCACCTAACAGTGAATTTCCCCATATGGTGCAATTTCTGAGCCATTCGGCTATTGAAAAGCTGGCAATTTGCCAAATGTTGGCAAATTGTCAGCAAAGTACAGTGCTGTTTGACGGTAGTGAACTCCCCATAGAGAAGCAATGCTTAATTTATTCTGAGAACACTGTCAGTGAAATGCCCTGATTTTCGGTGCTTTCATTCGGCAGTTTTCGTCAGTAGAATCCCATAGATTTCTATGAAAAACAATTCCCTTTTTTTTTTTTAAATTCTTTATTTTCAAGATTTTAAACAGAATAAGGTACCACAGAAATTCCTCCAATAACGTAAGGACAAACAGTCATCGATAGGCACGTACCGAGGGATAACCTCGTCCTAAGACAAGGATGAGAAAGGATAATGACGAAGGGGACACAGGACAAGAAAAGGGGGAAGAAGGGAAAAAAGTGGGGGTTCCACCAGGTTGAACAAACTGAATGAAATTTCAAATACAACCATTTCAACGTATCATTTCTACATGATCATCCCACAGGTGCCAAGTTTTCTCGAATTTGGGAAGGGTTTGGCACACGATCGCAGTCATTTCCTCCATAAGTCTTACATCTGACACTTTGGCCTTCACCAGAGTCATTGATGGCATAACATCCGATAGCCATTGAGAGGCCAGAGATCGACGAGCAGCCAATAGGATGCACCGGAGCAGAGCCTGCTCGGGGTTCGTGAGTCCCGGTTTCGGTCGAGAGCAAAAAGTCCCAAGGATCAATGGGACTGTTTATTTGTTTAATCTGCAGCAAAAAGTCTCTTTATTTATTTTTTGGGATTTTTTTAGACATTTTTCCGTGAAATTTTTCTTCCTGAATTATATTTTTAAAGAGCGTTTTTTTTTCTTCAACAGACCTTTTTTATTATCAGTCATAGAACCATATATGTAATTTACAGGCATTTTCGTGCACTAGTTTTTTTGCAAATAGCTTTTAAAAGTTGCGGTATGTGTGTTTTCTTATTTTAACCCGTTTGTCAGCTTGTTGGCTTTTTCCAGCGGCTGGTCAGCAGATCGTCGGCTTTTTCCGGATGCGTTCGACAGTTATGCGGCGGAACGGAGAGTGCGTTCTGAGTTTTTTCGGCAGCTCATCAGATCGATCCAATGGTTTTTCCAGCAGTTTTGCGGCATTTTTTTCAGTTTTTTATGGCAGTCTGTCAGATGCGTTCGTCAGATTTTCCCTGCACTTCGAGGACCCTGCGGTGAATGCTTAATTCACCACGGGGTCGGGGAATTTGATTCCCCAAAGTGCGAGGAATGAAAGAGCACCAAAATTCCGGTGGAATTTCAGTCTTCATTCTGGGTGGAGTAGAGGTAACATCACTGCTCTGCATGGAGAGAGCCTGTGGAGTCATGGGTTTGATCCCGACGAGCACCTCTCCAGTAAGTGTCCTTGGGCAAGACACCTAACGGTACATACTCGCCACCCAGGACATACTTGAAAACGAGAGAAATCTCAATGTATCCTTCCTGGTAAAATCCTTTCTCAAAAAAAAAAAATCACAAAGAACCACAATTAGAATCCCAGACGTCTTTACAGGCATGGATAACCAACATTTCCAAAAAATGCCAGCTCCAATTTATGTCAACGATACATAGATGATGAGTTGACAAGACCCATTACTAGATGTCTCAGGGTGACCTCAAATAAGTAAACGTAGATCTTACAGCCGTGACTGATCCAGTAGCACTTTGAAAAGCTGTCCTAGAAATATGCTCATTAAAACAAGACGAGCACTCATTGAGAAATCTAGATTTTACAGGTCTATGTTATTAGGTTGCTGTTGGTTGTAGTAGTTAGTGATGCTGCACGCTACATACACATTCCTGTCCTGGGGTCACTGTTCCTCCTGACCCATTCAATTGCAGATGGATATACAGTATTTTGCCAAGTATAATTAAAAAACTAGGCCCAGGCAGAAATTTTACCAGCTCCCGCATGTTTATGTTATAAATCGGAGTCCGCTGCTGTAATTAACTCTCCAGTGAACATCCTTTTTTAAACAACCTTGAGACAATATATCTTTCCTGTGGATTTAGAGGAACGTCATGAAGAATTTTCCAACACCATATTAGGACTTGCAGGTTACAAGGTCCTACTGAATGCGTGTCACTTTGTCCCCATCTGGCTTTTGTCTCCTTAAGAACTAAAACCTTCTTTAGGGCAAGAAATAAACATGGACAACACATTATCCAGAAAAAATATTTTGGTCTTCTACTCACTTTGAAGACTAGAAAACTAAGACACACAAAGAAGAATAAACAGTATTAAAAGATTACGGGAAATTCTTACACTAAACACTGAGGATCTTGAATGAACCTGCGTATGTTCAGGATCTATTCAGTTATAAAGGACAAGTAAGGTATGTACAATGGGCCATACCACCCAAGGTATGATATCTGTGATGATGGAAGGGCCTAACGGGGTCTCTTGCATCACTGGCATTGCTTAAAAAGGTGGGTCTGTCCATAAGTTAGGCTTGTCAGACTCCTAGACCTTAATGAACGAGGTGGCAGGTCTGCCTAGAAAAGGAAAGGGTACCCCCTGCCAGAAAAGCGAGCACCATGAAAGCAGAATCGATTGCTATCTCAGCTGAATAGCACCGGAAATTTGGGACAGACCTACCTAAAAGCGAGACAATTTACAGATACGCTAGATCATCTTAAACTAAATGCTGCCAGAATACCCAAACCTCAATTATTTTATCTCTGGTGATATCATATAGTGACTCTCGGCGGCATTTACTAACCTGTGAGTTTTTGGAAAATATGGGCTTCCAAAATCTCTTGGGGTCCACTTTTTGTGAGACTAAAGGGGCTATTCAGAGAGCCCCGAAATTTAGGGGTTCTCACGTTCGGCACACTGCGGTGCGATTCAGCAATTTCAGTTCAGCGACCCTGCGGTGAATTCAATATTCACTGCAGCGTCCCCGAAGGTCACCGAGCATGAGCCACCGAAGACCGCCGAACAGGCCTCCGCCGACCGCCAAACAGACCGCTGAAAATAGCCGCCGAACTGACCGCTGCACAGCGCCGAAAAAAGCTGATCAACTGCCGAAAGTCACCAAACTGGTAAAAAAAAATAACAGAACTCTGGTGGTTCAAAAAAGGTGTTTAAAATAATAAAAATGCATGGAAATAATAAAAAAAAAGTTCTATAAAAAATAATAAAATGGTCTGTTACAGAATTTTAAAAAAGTCATTAAAAGAGGAATCAAAATTTTCACCTAAAAAAATCCAGAAAAATACCTTAAAAATCGAATAAATAAATAGATAAAAAGGCTTTTTGCTGCAAATGGAAAGAATAAGGCTAGGGTCAGACGAGCGTGATTTCTACGGACTGTACGTCCGTGCACACGGACGTACGTTAGTACGGAAGACGCAGTAGTGGCCAGACAGTCCGTTTTTTTCACTGATGTTTATTTTTTGACGGATGTAGGAGGGAAAATAAATTAAAAAGCAAAACCATTTTGTCCATGAAAAATGCTGGACGTATAAATGCAGTCCGTCTGACCACGTTCCATCACTCACACACAAAGCTATGAGGACGTTACGGACGCAGCGCACTTTGTGCGGCCGTTCTAGGGGATGTACGTTCTTGCCTGCCTTGCGTCCGTGGGCCGCGGCCGTTGTGCGTCCGCAGTTCAGTGCGGACGTACTTCGTGTGTGGGGCTCCAATGGACTTTCTTTCATGCTATCACGGACGTACTTTTAGGCGCAATCACGGACGTGAACACTACGCTCGTCTGACAGCAGCCTTAGGCTAGGGTCAAACGAAAGCATTTTTACACGCGAACGTAAAAAAGTGCGTCCGAACGGATTGATGTATTTTTTCATGGAATATGCGAAAACGGTCATACGATGCGCATGTTCGTGCGTGATGTTTTACGAATCCAAACCAGGAAACTTTTTGCGTCTGGACGTTATGTTGGCCGGACATGAGCAGGGTCTGACGTCTCCAAATCACACACACACACCGCTAGCGGGCGCAGCGCACTCTGTACGTCCGCACTAGAGGTTCTGCGTTCTCGAAAAAATGCGTTCATTTTCCACTTGCGTTGCGCGGCCGGACTTTCGTGCGACCGTACTTCGTATATTGGCCGTCGTTGCCCGTCATTTGCTGCTAGTGCGGCCGTGATTAAGTGCGCCAGAATGCACGTTAAAAATGCGCTGGTCTGACCCCAGCCTAAACCGTTGAATAAAAAAATAATAAAAATGCAATTTTTTTTACATTGAATCGATGGGATTCGCCTGTTTAAACCAGTCAAACAGAACCACCAAAAATCTGGGCATTTTGCCAACATTTTGGTGCAGTTCGACATTTTTTGAATAGATTAACCATTATTTTGCTATGGGTTAATTTCACTGAACGAAAAAGTTAGTTAGGACCCAATATCAAATCAGGTCCAAAATTGAACGGAGCTTAAATACCAGCATGATTAGGATTAAACCTTGGTTGAAATATTAAGATGAAAAAAATATAAATACTGTAGCTACTTTATCTTGCCTATTGGCTAATATACTGATGCCACTAAAAGCTGCTAGTTAATTGATTGAATAATATATAAGTGAAAATAAACAACTATACATAAGAACTAACAATCTTTATTAAGCATAGATAATTTCACTGCTGCCAAAAGTCAACAAATTGCAGCGATCTGAGGCGAACTGCACCGTATTTCGCTGGCAATTCGCCAATATTTGGCGAATTGACCACTTTCTACATAGCCTAACTGCCACGAAATTGCACCGAATGGAGAAATTCACCATTTGCAGCAATTCGGTGGCAAGTTCGGCTCTTATTGGTTAACCCTTTAACAAAATTTTCTACTTTTTATGCTCACCCAGTGAACACGCAAGACATCTTGCATTATAAATATAGGAGCTCACGAATCCAGACATTATAAGCTGAACTGTGCATTATCCAAGATGGCACCGGGGAAATTATTTTGTAAAAAATTAAGGGCCACATTCCATTCTTAACGCAAAAATCCTCGCGCAAAGTGTTAAAGTTTTGTGCGCGCAAATCACCGTTGGAATTACAATCCTTGTGCGTTTTTTCATCCGCCGATCAATTGCACGTGCAAACAGGACACGCCCAAATGCACGCGCAGTACCGTCTCGCGCCAAAATCTTTGCGCAAGCATTTTTTTTTCAAGATTCAGCCAATCAGAATTAAGAACCACACCTGTCTCACATTAACAAATTGCTGCAGCAATAACACATGCACACACAACTTCATCCATTGTATTGGTTTGATATGATTTGAATGGGCCACTGTGCTTTGGTGCATTCCTTTTTTAGGGGCTTGGATATTTGGGTTCGGCCAGGTTGTTCAGATTTGCCGTTAGCACCAGCTTTTAGGAGTTGCTAAAATTATGCGCGCAAAGGCCATGCAGTAATTACCGCAAAATAGATTGTAATACCATCCTCGTACCAGCGCACATTCGCATTTGTGCTCACAATGTTAAGTATAGGACGACAAAGTACAGTAAGCTCGCGCAGGGTTCGCGCAGGTTCACCCGCGGTAGACGATTGCACGCGGTTGTTACGCTGACTATGTAATACGGGATTCGGCGCAAATGGTTTTATCCCACGCGTTAATGATTATTTGCGCCGGCGCAAACGTTTGCGTGAAGATTGTAATTTAGCCCTAAAAGTTGCAGAATAAACATCCATGTTCCAGAAACACATTTGCAAACATACACAATATTTCGATGTAGGCTGAGACATATAGCAGGAACGCTCCTGGTACATCCATCAGCGGACCTATGAGTGTAGAGATTTTAAATCTGCACTGTGTTTGCCTTATGCTAAATTTGTGACAGATATTGGGGTTAAATTATAATATCAGCATAAGATATTTAGGAAAACTAAAATAAAGAAGGAAATATTCATCATATATAACATACATTTTGTATGAAATTAGAATATGGTAAAATAATTCGGGTAATATGGATATATTCTATATTGTATGTACATTCCAGGACGTAGGAAAAAATTTACAAATTTCAATAACTATTTTATTTCTTGATAAAATATTTTCTAATAGAAAAAATAACAAATGCTATTGAAAATCAAGGCCATTTCGGATATAGCAGGAAATTTTATCTCACAACTGATGACAAATATACCAGATGTGGGTACATTTGGATGGTATTTACCGTATGTGGGTATATTTAGATGGTATTTACTGTAGCGGTCCATACATGTATGTCTTCCCAGACACCAGAATAGAATAATCTCACAGACCCCTATGTATGTCTCTAGGGCTCCGGGATTATACAAATATTTGCAGCTTCTGCCCTAAATTTCGTTGAAAGTTTATCTAGAAACATAATCAGCAGAACGAATCAGAATGACGTTCTTTTTTAACTCCTTAATGCCCTTGATGTATTAATCATATCATAACAGCCTAGGACTGTATTCCAGCTCCCGGTACTAGAGTTGTTTGCTTTTGTAGGAATTTGGAATTGTTCTGTGCCACAAATGAGTACCAGAAGCTCCTTATGACTCCCATAAATAGTCACACAGGATATCATGAAGCCAAACTCACACGTTCACGATCTATGGCTAAAGGACACTGAGTAAGTATTTGCAGTGTTACAAAATCCCTTAACTTCACTTCTTGGGAGCCAGAAATCTCTTTTTTACAGCAGCAGACATAAAAATAAGCCATGGGTCATAGCTTCTTATTCACTAGCTCTGTCAACAATTGAGCTTCCTATACAAAGTATAGGAATTGTAAATTTTGGTGGGTCTAACTTTGGCAGGTCAAAATTCAGGTGAATGAGGGGCACAACTGCCAAGATGAAGTGACCTTCATCTAATTTTCCTCATTGCCATCAAAGATATTCCCCCAAAAGGGGTGTGTGACACTGGTGTAAGCACGGTGGGGTGGCCAGTTTCCCCACCAAGCTGCCAATCAGGGCTGCATGCATGTTTGTGTATGGGTTTCAAACATCCATTATACAGGCTCTCTTGGTGCATTTTTCCTTAGTTGTCCCAAAAATCAGGTCACAGCCTAGGGATGTCGGGTGATCGGGAGGAATGAGAGAAAACTATGTGCCATTACGGTTAAAAGCATACTTGTAAATGTCATCAGGCCCCTACACTTTAAACAACACACATGAAAATCCTATTACAATCGGGGTTATTGAAAGAGAACCGAAAAGTCACTGCACGTTCGGTGACTTTTCATTCTCTTCAATTCGGTGCAATTTGGCGACCCTGCGGTGTATTCAGCAAGCCCCACAGGGCCGCCGTAATGCAGTGAAAAGCAACCGCAAACCCATCGAACACTCACCGCAAAACCTGGCGAACGCACACCGAAACCCGCAAAAACATCTAGATTAACCCAGCCGAATACGCTGGAGAAACCCAAGCAGCCACCGATCACAGCGCAGAGCAGCCGCCGGAAAAAGCCGACACCGCAGACGAATGGAGTGAAAAAAAAAGAAACCAGTACGCTTGAATGTTTGAAAAGTGAAACGCTGTTTGCAAAGAAACTACAGAACGAAAATGTCTGAAATTTACATATGAGATCCAATGAATGATAATAAAAAGGGCTGTTACAGAAAAAAGAAAAAACGATTTAAAAAAAAGTAAAATAAATTTTCTCAAAAAAATCCCGAAAAATGGCTAAAAGATCCTAAAATATCTATACATAAAGAGACTTTTTACTGAAGAATATTATAATCAACAGTTTATTAGAAATTGAATTAAAACGGGAATATTTTTAACATTGAAGCCTATGGGATTCGCCTGAATAAACCTGTCGAATGAAACCACCGAACAGCGGGGCAATTCGGCAACTTTTCACTGCTGGGTTTTGTTCTCTGAATAGACGAAGCATTGCTTCTCTATGGGGATTTCACTTCCCTTGAACAGGCCCCGAACAGGCATCGTATGTGCAGGCAATTTGCCAGGATTTGGCGAACTGCCTGCTCTGTGAATAGCCGAATGGCCAGGAAAGGTAATCGTACGCTGAATTTCACTGTTCGGTTACCTTTCGGCCACAATTCGGATCTCTTTGAATAACCCTGATAGTCATTTGTTAGCATCTATGTCACGCAGACCTATTAATACGGAGCATTATTACAGATGACATGGGAGTAGGCTCTGCATTAAACATACAGTGTTGGTTGTTGCAATGGGTTAACGTTAAGTTGGTTCTTAGCATTTTAGTTGGATGCTGCTCTGTCACTGAGTCACTCAATGAAAATCCAACTATCTCTATGAACTTGTCTCCTTAATTAATCCAATTACGTAAAGCTTGAGACAGACAAAGGTTGGCAGGTCACTCATAGCTGAAGGCTGAGTCGCTGTGTTACTGAGACACAGAGAAGGAGTACTGGGTCACTCTAACCACAGGGTGCAACGCTGACAACAACTGACAGAAACAACTTGACTACATGTCACATTGCTGTCAATTTCGATGGGAAAGCCTTGCGCCTTGTTTTAGGGGTTTGGTAGTGGCATTCTTAGACATTAGTTATTGTCTGACCCTCCTACTCCATGTTGATGGGGTCACCGATAGATGGGCAACTAGAGATGGTTGACAATGCAGCAGACAGAGAAGATCCCTCTATCACATCACAAACCACCGTCTGACTGCCAATAAATGCACTCGGCTGCAATCTCCGATTTGCACTTGTCACCATTTACTTGGCTCAATGCGAAATGAAAAGTCGGATAATACTCCTGAATCGCATAAACTATTTTCCCCATCGAGCCGAAGCGGACGAGCACAGTTCTGCAGTTACAGTCGGCAGCAACTCAGTGTTTAGTGAATGGAGCCCCTTGTGCTTTAAACTAATTTTTGGCACATGATCCTAAGCATGCACTGGATTTTTCTGGGAATTAAAGGTTAAGTGTAAGTGCAGCCACCCTGCCTTTTCTTCTACTTTATATATATTTATGTGGGAATGTACACACAGACACACACGCATGGAATAAAGGTTGGTTTGTGTTAGAGCCTTTGCGGAATGTGAGGTTTGGTTGAAGTGGTAATAAACTTTTATGAGATATAATAACTTTGGTCTGAACAAGAGCCATCTTAGGATATTCAGTGGTAGAAAAATAACAAAGACAAGTGCAAAAGGGAGATTTAAGTGAGTGTATATGATCAGATCATTCTGAAGTAGGTTGGATAGATGCATAATCAAAGTGGAGGACTTTTCTTCACCTGGAAGGCTGTCTATCAGCTTGTAATGGATAGCGTTTCTGGGTTTAGGGCAGCAATGTACAGCCGTTATCACTAGATTGGCTAAATGCTCAAGCAAACATTCAGCCCACTGACAGCCTGCTTCATCAGAAGAAGCGGGCTGTCAGAATGGATAACCCCAGCACTGGAAGAAAAGCCACATCCCCACCATGCAGGACTAAAAGCTAAATGTAACCATGGGGCCTCCCAGCCTACCTTTGTCCCTGGTGGTTTGATATATTACTGCTACCGGAAGTTAGGGAGTACAATGTCCACGCACCCAAGTCTTCAGATATTTGCACCCTCCTGCAGGAACCTAACTCTCCACCTTTCCCAGCCGGACCCACAGGACCACTAGAGATAACAAATCTATTAGGGGTTCCTGCTCACATAAACATTGGCTCCTCTAGCAAAAGGCCACTTAATGGCACAACACCCGAGTCAGTAGACTGGATGACTATGTTCAGAGGCGTAACTAGAAACCCAGGTGAGGGAATCCATGATGGGCCCCCACCACCCTACGCAAAAGCATATTTGCCTCCCCCCGTCACCACACATTGGACCCCTCCAGGTCCACAATGTCGACTCCACAGCAATAAAACTCACAGTAATGTGCGGTGTATATGAGCATATCACAGACCTCCACAGCCAGGCTCGGATTGGGATAAAAAATAGACCCGGGTATTTTGGACAGAGCAGCCCATCGCCGATGATCCACCAACCACCGCACGCCACTAAGTAAAGCCAATCAGCCGCTGAACAGGGGTAAAAATAAATAAATGTAAAAAAAATGCTGTTCTTTAAAAGATATGAAAATAATAAAAGGTCCTATTAAAAAAAATATAAAATGGTCTGTTACAGAATTAAAAAAAACAAAACGCCATAAAAAATAATGGAATCAAAACATTTGTAGAACGACCACGAAATTGAACCGTACAATGGAATTCACCATTCGGTGCTCTTTAGGGATTATTCAAAGAGCACCAAATTGGCCAAGAATTTACGCCGAACAGCCACACGCTGTCGAGTAAATCAGAGACCGTTTGCCCGACTCCTGCCCTGATTGCAGGCGCAAGCAAGGCCAATCCGGGCCCCTCACACATCCGATTGTGGGCCCCTGGACTCAAGGGGCCCGGGTGCAGTGGCACCCGCTGCACCCCTGGTAGTTACACCCCTGATTGTATGTTATAGGTTTGTCTGTGGATTCAGTGATCATTATAAATAAATACATATAATTGGGTGCTTCCTGACTTCTCTTTGATTTTCCTAGTAACTTTCTCTCATTAGACAATTTCTAGAGAGATTTATAAGTTTATATTGTAAAACAATAATCAATTTCACCGGGTTAGATATATATTTTTTATACAGTATGTCTATAATATCTCTTTATCTTTTATGCAGTGTTCAGCTTTTACTAATTCTTCTAGAATACGCAATGTCAGTACTATAGTTTTTTTCACATTAAATGAACAATTTATTGATCCTTTCATGAATGTGTACTTTCCAAAATGTTATTTTTTGGACAACTATATTATTTTTCCATTAAAAAAGGCAATGAATGGCAGGCCATCCTGAGGCCCTGAGAATATGTACTACATGATGTCATGATGAAATCGCACTGAGATAATGTGTGAGGTCACAATGGATGTGACGTATCAAAGCAACCATGACACACAGACGGAAATGTACAGCAGGGCTGCCAGTAGCAATCTTGGGGCCCCTTATGGAACCACTGGTCAGGGCTTCCCTCAGCTTGCTATTTCTATAAACTAATAAAAATAAAACATTTTGCCTCCTCTTCTGTTTACCTTATTTTACAGGGAGCGGGCTAATTCCCTGGGGGATGAAAAGTGTTTCCTCGTGGGTAAGTGGGAGGGTGTTCGCTCTGCATCTCTGACCATACTGATTGCTCCCTAAATGAATAGCCAGAGTGCTCTTACTGGCCCCAGATGCTGTGACCGACTGGAAAAAGTCTTGGTATCATGATAGGTCAGTCCAGGATGGCATGGAGACACCCTTACATCTGTGGCACTTTGACAAGCTACACAGAGTTTGGTAAGAGTCAGGGCCCCCTTGAGCTAATGGGCCCTTGAACATATCATGGGCTGCTACCCCCTGGTGGCTGCCCTGATGTACACTATACATACGTTAATTGAAGAACAGGATATTCTGAAAAGCGATATTGTGATACATTTTTATGTACATCACTATTAAAACTACCACTTGACCCCCTTATTTTTGAACCGATTTAAATGGCCCTCTGATTATTTTTGTCTCGGCCAGTACCTTCCTTTGTGGTTTTTCTTCTACTTAAAATTACAAAACAAAACTGAACCCCCCCCCCACAAAACAAAACACAATAGACACTATATATACATTGTGTCTTATTTAATAAATAAATCAACACTTACAACAGGGGTTAGCAACCATGGCACAACAGATATTTTGGAACTACCCATCATCTCCCATGATGCTCAGCCACTCATTAGCTTGATCGAGCCTCCTGGGAAAAATTGTTTCAAAATATCTGGTGGGCCAAGGTTACCTACCCCTGCCTTACAACATACATTGTATCCAGTTTTAAAATAGTATACAAGATATGGCATAACTACTTTATAGAAAATTAGAGGGGGACCACCCGAGTGCAAAGAAATCTTGAAATCTCCCCCAAAGGTAATAACCACCAGGTCTTTCAAGAAATTTTTTCTTGAATCCTTCCTAAGTGATCTCAAACAGCTCCCCTGGTACAGGCTAAACCTAATCCCAGACCTAGACTGTGCAGTTGAATACTTTCAGTCTGAGCTCCTGCAAGTCTGGAATTCCCATGCCCCGCTGCGTAATGTGCGAGTAAAAGGGACTCATCTCCCCTGGGTTACAGCTGATCTTACACTAATGTACCAGCTTAGAGATTCACGGTGGTAAAATTTCAAGAGTACTGGTTCCATGAACGATCACTACGAATACCGAAAATGCCGGAATGAATGCACAAAACAAACAAAAATGGCCAAAGCCCATTACTTCAATGAAAATCTAAACAATAACATATCAAACCCTAGAAACTTTTGGAGAACCATAAGTAACATACAAGCACCCCCAGTCCACTCCCAGCCAGCTGCTGTCAAAGTAAACAACCAAACCCTGCAACACCCCCTAGATGTAGCAAATGCCTTTAATGATTATTTTGTTGGATGTGCCACCACTTTGATTGCCAAGCTAGGAAATGACATGCAATCAGAGAGGCCTCATGCAGGTCAGGCCCTCCCAACTGTGCAAAGTCCCTGTATCAGACAGGAATTCAGTTTTAGAGCAGTGCCTGTCAGTGTCATTACTAAACTTCTCCGTAAGCAAAAAATGAAATACCAGTCTGGACCTGATCAAATACCAGCAATGCTGCTGAAAATCAGTGCGCCAGCAATTGCAAATCCTGTTGCAACCCTAATAAATGAGTCACTGGCGACTGGATACATACCCAAGCTCTGGAAGACTGCAAGAGTGGTACCTATCCATAAAAGTGGTGACAGTACTTTGGTATCCAACTACCGTCCGATATCGTTGCTCCCTGTAATGTCAAAAGTCTTGGAAAAATGTGTCTACACACAATTACGTGATTATTATCAATATTGGAACTACTTAACCCCGGATCAATCAGTCTTTCGTCCAAATCACTCAACTACAACCGCCCTTTTAAAAGTCTGCAATGATATCCAGGCTGGGATGGAACAAGGAAACCTAACTGGAGCCATCTTCCTTGATTTTGCCAAGGCCTTTGACACGGTAGACCATGGCATCTTGTTAGAAAAACTTAAAAACTCTGGCATTGGTGATCGCACGCTAACCTGATTTCAATCATATGTATCCGACCGATCACAATATGTGTCAATTTCTGGCAGCTCCTCCCTCCCGCTCCCAGTCACTTGCGGTGTACCCCAAGGCTCAATACTAGGCCCCCTGCTATTCACAATATTCATAAATGATCTGCCCAACGTCTGCAAAGCCTCAACTGTACATATGTACGCAGACGACACTGTGATCTATACCAGCAAACCAAATCTCCCGCAGCTGGAGGCCGTGCTGCAAGAACAATTCACAGAGGTAGAAAAGTGGATCAAACACAATAAACTTTTTTTAAATACTGACAAAACTGTAACGATGCTCTTTGGAACAGCACCTAAACTACACAAATTGCAAAATCCCCATCTATGTGTTGGGACAAAATCAAATGGCATGCTGACCACAGTCACTTCTCTCAAATATCTAGGTATGTGGTTGGACCCTAATCTATCCTTTGGCCCCCACATCGAAAAACTCTCATCTAAACTTTACCCCAAACTAGGTGCCCTGTACAGAAACAAATCCTGCCTGAGTCCCGCAGTAAGAAAGCAGATTGTACAGCAAATGCTTATGCCGGCTATTGATTATGGAGATGTAGTGTATGCAGCCGCCCCGCAAACACACCTTCAGAAACTTACTACATTGTATAACTCATTCTGCCGCTTTGCGCTACAATGTAACTACATGACCCACCATTGTGACATGTTAAAAGAGCTAAACTGGCCATCGCTGGAATCCAGACGCACCCTTCACCTTTCCAGCCTGGTGTTTAAGAGCATCTCTGGGAAGCTGCCACCCTACCTGAATAGACTGCTTCCCCCAGCAGCTCCCTCATCCTATAACCTCCGATCCAGGACCAGCACCTTACTTGCTATACCACAATACAAAAAGACAGTGGCTCGGTCCTCATTTTCCTACAGAGCACCACAATTATGGAATAACCTCCCAGACACCATCAAATCTTCCCCCAGTCTTAAGTCACTCAAAAGCTCCTTACTAACATACCTCAATACAGAATGCACCAGTAAACATGTAACCTAGTGACTATATTTTCTACATATTTTTCTGTTAATCTGTATATTTGTGTTGGTTTTTTTTTAATATCTTGCATTGTATTACTTTGTATTTCTGTAACTGTAACACTTCAATGTTCTTGAACCCAGGACATACTTGAAAACGAGAGAAATCTCAATGTATCCTTCCTGGTAAAATCCTTTATAAATAAAATAAAGAGCCTAAATATCTATTCCGGAGCAAACCCATGAAGACATGACAGAAATCTATCAAAGAGAATTCTCAAAATATAACAAAAGTCAGTGGGCCCTATTACATTCTTCCCGGAAAAAAGCTAAACGCGTGAATTTTTGCACGAAGCGTCAAACGTTAACGCGCGTAAATCAACACTGGTATTACAATCCTCGCACATTTTTTCGCCAAAAAATAACGCGCGTAAAATGGACGCGCAAAAACACGCGTGCAGTAACTTTGCGCGCAGAAATCAGTGTGCGGACTGTTTTTTTCACGCGATTCAGCCAATCAGAATTAAGAACCTTAATTGTCTCACGTTAAGTTTTTGCGCCTGCCAAAGTCAATCTGCGCATATATGCTGTATCAAAAAAAAAAACAAACACGCACAACTTCTCAATTTTATTGTTTGGGTAGGTGTAGAATGTGTAACTATACTTTGCTGCGTATTTTTTTTTGGACTGGTGTATTTGGGGTCGGCCAGGACGTTCAGATTTGCCATTAACAGCAGCTTTTAAAAGACGTTAAAATTATGCGCGCATACTCTGTGCGTTAAATTTTGCACATAGATTGTAGTACCATTCACGTACCAGCATACAAACGCATTTGCGCTCACAATGTTAAGTATAGGACGCGCGCAGTACATTACGCTCACGCAGCGTTCGCTCAGGTTCACCCGCGGTAGAAGATTACGTGCGTTTGTTGCGCTGACATTGTAATACGACGTTCAGCGCAAAGGGTTTTGCCCCTCGCGTTAATGCATTTTTGTGCGCGCGCAATTATTTATGTGAAGATTGTAATAGGGCCCATAATTTTATATATTTTCAAACCGAACGATAAATCAACATTTTTCATTAAATATCTTTCTTTACGTACACATGAACAGAGAATATCAGAAAAGCAGGTGGCAGGACTACAATATGTCCCAAAGAAAATCACTGTCCCAAATACATAGATAATTAGCGCTGGTCCTCTATCAAAATCCATATAAAAGCATAGATTGAGGGGGTGGGAGCAGGTGGTACTCAAAACAATATGAAGTCCCACAAGACAAAAACAAGATTAGACTGGATACAGCCTGTTCATTGACCATGAAGCCTGATGAAAGCTCAAAATGAAATTCGAGAAGCTGGCATCTTCACTTTCATGCTAATATAGTGGATTTCTAGGCAGCTCTTTCATACTTGACCTCAAAGCGGTGCTTCCCAAAAATGACCTTAAAGGAACACTCTAATCATCCTGACCACTTTACACTTTCAAATCACGGTCAAAAAAGCAGCCGATGGACCAGATCTGTCCATGTGCGCAGCTCCGATCCATCATTCTGCGCAGGTGTTAGTACGTGAAGTGCAGAAGTCCCATAGTGCTGCACAATTTTCAGTTCCTACACTATGCAAGTAATACTGGAGCACATATTGCCCCAAAAAAGGTTTAGGGACTTCTAGATTCAAGAATCCCTGCACTGACGAGGAGGAGCAGCGTGCAGCGAGACGCAAAATGTGAGTAAAAAGAAACCCAAAGGGGGAAAAAAAAATTGCCCTATTATTAAATGACAATAAAAAAAATAAACAAACAACACCACCAAGAAATGAAATGCTCTTATTGTGCTTATTTTGTGTTGCTGATATCTTACATGTGCTTTTTTTTTTTTTTCACTTGTATGTTTAGCTAAGAAAATATTTTTCTTTATATGTCACTGTGTGCATCCATTTTGCAATCTTTTGTTTTATGAACTGCCTCCCCCCCCCCCACGGTATCTTTACATTACTTTCTCCTCACTCAGGGCCGGATTTATTATTAGGCAGAGTAGGCATGTGCCTACATGCACCTACCACTAGGGGGCGCCTTGCTCTGAATTTTTTTTAATTTCCAATCGTTCAGACCCCTTTAACTTTGCAGCCCTACAGGCTAGAAGAACATATGAGGATATCAAACAAGTTCAGTTTATCAAAACATAAAATATTTTTTTCCTTTTTTTCTCCCAAACGCAGCGCTGTTGTTCACTTTAGAATTATAAAGTGAACAACGATTACGCGCTAACTCACCTTCTCATTTCCATTTGTGCTTCATTTTAAGGCAACAGGGTCAACCCCCTTCTTTTGATGTGAGCGCAGCGTGAAACTGCTTTTCAGTTTTTTAAACCATTACTCCCCCCTATAAAGTTAAAGTATTTTTGGCACTTTGTTTGGGGGGGGGGACTCCAGATTTTTGGGCCTACAGGCTCTTGAGATGAAAATCCATCCCTGTCCTCACTGTGTGGCTTTGGTCATAGAATGGAGTGAATGGGTCAATCACAAACTCACATCATTGTATTGTGTGGGATGTATTGAAAGGACATCACCAGGGAGTAGATTAAAGTATTTTAAGCTCCTTGTTTATCTCATTCAGCTGCCATCTCTTATTTTGAGTATTTTAAGGAACACAATAGCCCAGTCCCTCCTCCACTGCACTTATTGTTAAATACTGTATAAACTAAACCATAGTAGTAAAGTAAAACTTTTGCACAAATTTTTCATAAAGGTCGCATCATGGGAAAAATCCACAAAATGGAAAAAGGCGATAAAAACGTTATTTTTCCTTTTTACATTCAATTACTTCAAACAAAGAAAAAAAGCAGCATTTGTTTTATAATGTGGTTTAGTTTGTAATGCACAAGTAATCTAATTATAGCTTATGTAAGGGGTAGTGTCCCTTTAAGACCCGCACACAGGCCAGGCATGGAAGATGTCTAAGGTACAACATAGGTGCATTTGCTGCTTAGTGAGTATTCAGTTTGCATTTCGCTATGGTAATCCTTGAATTCTGGATTGTTTGCGCTCTCCGAGGACAGGTTTGAGAAGTACTGCCTTAAAGGATCACTCCAGAAGATTTTACTTTACTCTTTAAGAAATCCAGCCTGCTAAATTAAAGGCCAGAGCATGGCCTTTCCAATGATACCACATATGACCAGGTTAGGTATAAAAAAATAAAAACTATTTGTTTATAAAAATAATTTAAAAAATCTTTTTTCTCTTTTTTAAATTTATTAAAGTAGCACTATTGTTCACATTTCAATTATAATGTAAACAATGATGCAGCACTAACAATTTTTTTTCGGTTTTCGCTAAAATCACATATTTTCTCAGAAAAATAAAATAGCAGATTCCCATTTCTAATTTTAAAAAGTATACTCCATATATAACCGCAAAAGCTTGGATGATAAAATGTGAAAAAAATATATTTTACACGCTGTAGAGGAGTGGAAATTCTCATTTTTTGCTATAGCATTTTGTCAGGACATGATGTATACGTATAATATTGATATATTATGAATCTGCCGTGTCTGCTGAAAAAAAGGATAGATAATATGTGTGGGTCGTATAATAAAACATGACTTAAAGGAACACTCTAATCAAAAATCCCCCCCCCCGTTTTTTTACATTAACCCTTTCGCTGCTGAGGCTTTTCCCGCCTCTGTGCTGAGGTAATTTTTACCGGTTTTGCTCATCATGTTTAAATGCGTTTTGAAGGCTTATTTTATTATATGACCCAGACATATTATATATCGTTCTTTCCGTCAGACTCGGCAGATTCATAATATGTCATTATTATATGTATACGTCATGACCTGTCTGTATATTATAACAAAAAATGCAATAAAATATGAATTTTCAATAATTTACAACGTGTAAAGTGTTTTTTTTTCACATTTTAACATGCGAGCAATTGCGCTTATATTTTGTATGGGGTGCGCTTGTTAAAAAAATTAGAGATGGGGTCTCGTTACATTTTTTTTGGGGGAAAATTATGCGATTTTTAACAAACGCACCGCATACAAAAATCGTTAGTGCAGCATCATTGTTCACATTATAAATGAAATGGGAACAATATTGCTGCATTAACAAACCAAAAAAAAAAAACTTGTTTATTTTTTTTATAATTTTTTTTTAATATTTTTTTATTTTTATTTTAAATTTTTATTTTTTTAAAAAACTTTTTTCACAGTCGTGTTTGGTATCGTTGGAACGGCCATGCTCTGGCCGATCCAAAAGTACCAAACTTCAACCCCTAGCTGCCACGGATCGGGAGATAGTGGGTTCATTGGAACCCCCTATCTCCACCGTTGTGGCAGCTAGGGGTTAACTCCAGGACTGGCGTCATCGTGCTATGCACGATGATGCCAGTCCTCAGGGGGAGTTCCCGGAGGCTTGGCCGACATCCAAGATGTCGGCCAGCTCCGGGAAAGGATCACGAACCGGCGCTTTTCAGCGCCGATTCGTGATCCGGCTCCCCAGGGGTTAATGACAGCCACCGTTTGGAAGGGCAGGCTATGCCCTTCCAAGCGGTGCCTGTATTAACCCCCTGCTCCCCGGCGATCGGGAGGGAGAGAGGTCCGAAGGACCTCCCCCCTCCCTTTCAGGCGCCTCCTTCGCACATGCGGGGGGGGCGCCTGAATTAGATGTCATCGCGTCGCCGCGATGACATCTAATGTCCCCGCCGGGCTCCCGAGTGCTGGGCTGACATCCAAGATGTCAGCCCGCACCGGGGGGCGCAGCAATCCGCCGGAATCCGGCGGATTGCTGCCTCCTGTGCTCGGACGCGCTGAGCGCGTCCGTAGCACAGGAGAACCACTTGGCTGGACGCGCTGAGCGCGTCCATAGCAGCCAAGTGGTTAAACTATACTTATTTCCTCAATAAATAGGTAGGGATTTTTTTTTTTTTACTGTAATACTTACCCTAAAATCCACTTGTTTCAAACGGCGTTTTTTTTTTTTTATACTCCCCTCCCTCCTCTTCCGCTCCCGTCCTTCTAAATCTTTCACTTGGCTAATGGTTTATGTGAGAAGCGCGCATGCGCGCCTCTCACGTAAACCAGCCAATCAGCAGGCTTCCTCCCAGCTCCATCTTCTTGGATTAGTGTTGCGCGCAAGAGGATGCGCGCAACACTAATCCTCAGCCGCTGCCGCCAGCTACTGCGGCGAGTTGGAGACATCATCGCGCTGAAAGCGCAATGACATCTCCTACTCGGCAATAGTCGGCAGAAGCGGGAAATATGAATCCCGCTCTGCTGACTGACAGCTGGGAGGGCGGAGTAAAGTCCTCCGCGTCTCTCAGCTGTTTTCAGCTGTTTCAGCCGATCGGCTGAGCAGCGGAGGGAGGGGGGACAGACAAGGGCATACTCAGGGCATCATGACCACCTAAAAAAGCTTAGGTGGTCATGTTGCCTAGGTGTATCCCTTTAAAATCGCATTTAAACACGATGAGCAAAAATGGTAAAAATGAGCTCAGCACACAGAGGTGAAATGACTCAGCAGTTAAGGGGTTAATATCTTTATTGGATTTTTCTTTTATTATTCTTAACATAGTATTTATATTATAACATAATTTATAGTATATACGTTAATATAATATAAATTATATTATAATCAAGAATAACTAGCAACTGGTGAGGCATTTGTAGTTTTAATTTAACATGATAAGAGTATTGCGGTTACTATAATATATTTGTTGCAGTTTTCTTTTATTATTCTTGATTAATATTTATTTTAGCAGCAGCCTGGGCTTCCCTATTAAGTATATTACTGAATGGATTAAAGTGTTTCATTAATCTTTTCTAACACGCATGGAGAATGTCTTTTTTAAAGGTATTAGGGAGACCCATTTTAATAATAAGGATTTATAATATGCTAGATTAAAAAAAAAAACACCAAAAAAGGTAATGAGAAGTTCAAATTCAAACAATTCATGTTTTAGAGTTAATTCTGTTAGCATTAAGAGTTACAAAATCATAAAAGGACTTATAGAGGAAAAGCCATCTGAGCTGAATTAACTAAACGAGATTATATGCAAAATGTGAAGCCCCTTTCATGCTCGTGGGGTCTAGGATCAGCTGGTTGGTGCCACCCAGGGACTAATTGGATCAACCTATTAAACATATCAGTTATCCTTTTCCCTTCAAACAAAGAAATACATATTTCTATATATGCACATAATCCATACATTTCAGTCCTGCCAAAAAAGTAGCTTTATTCATATTACATTTATTCATTCCAAATGAGTCATCAAATCCATTTTCTACAGACAGAAGGTATTTTTTTATGGTTCAGGATTATCTTTACAGTCCTTCTAAATACATCTCTCCGATACTCTTGGATACGTTTTCTAAATAGCCACAGTGATTGCGTTTCAAACTGTAATGGTTTGGACAGTGCGGCCTGTGAAGATGCAGCACTCACATTGAAGCAGCCACATACAGCTGTCGGCTGGAGGAGAAGCCAGTAGCAGCTGTTGGCTCTCTATGTTTCTCAAGGCTTTCTGGAGCCAGTGATATTGATAATAAGCACAGCTGCATGGCCTGTGCTACAGCGAGTACTGATTAGTATCGAAATCCAACAACTGGTGCTAGATCATGTGTTCTCCATCAATGCTGCATGAGACACTCACGAGCAAGTCCAAGCCGAAGCACAGCCCAAACAATATCCTACTGTGTCGTCAGAGGCTCCGAATCATAAATAAATGTTAGTAAACATCTGTATTGAATATAATAACATTTGCAGCTATATTTAAAATATTTTACGTTGACTGTATCCCTTCCTTCCCCCTTCTTTTGCTCAGCGCCAATGCGCAGGGTCAAGTTATGGGTCTAAAAGTAGTGCACCTCCACTTAATAGTGAAAACACTATCTTTGTTTTCACTATTTAGTGGAGGTGTACGGCTTTTAGACCCATAACTTGACCCTGCGCATTGGCGCTGATTCCATCTTTTATTTCATTTTTTATGCATATCTCTGGGACAGAGGGATGCAGAGGGGGGGCCGGTGGGGCGGTGGCCCCGGGCATCCACTTCAGGGGGGCATCCAAGTGCAATTGCCCCCCCGAGAAAATCGCCGCCGCCGGCGTTCTTCTCCCAAGGAGGCGAGCGGCCACTGGCATACAGCTTGTCTGCTCGCCTGGGATGAGAACCACTTGATCAGCACGAGATCTCGCGAGAATGCGGCTGCGCGGCTGGTCAGGTGGTCAAGCTGCATGCCAGCGGCCGCTCGCCTCCTCGGGAGAAGAACGCCGACAGGCGGATATGGAGCCTGGGGCCAGCAGAGGAGGTGAGAGCTGGGGGCAATATATACCCATGTAAGCTGGGGGCAATATATACCCATGTGAGCTGGGGCAATATATATCCATGTGAGCTGGGGCAAATATACCCATGTGAGTTGGGGGCAAATATACCCATGTGAGCTGCGGGCAAATATATCCATGTGAGCTGCCTGGGGGCAATTATATCCATGTGAGTTGCCAGGGGGCAATTATATCCATGTGAGCAGAGTCTGGGAGGTTTTGAGGGATTATGCCTCCTTGGTATATAGCGGCCTAACAGCAGGGTCTTCACCTACCACTTATTCCGCATACACCTAGCGCCCCTTTTTTCTGTTCTTCTTAAAAAGTGACATTCAAGCTACTAATATAGGGGTCAGCAACCTTAGCTCCCCAGAAGTTTTGGAACTACATATCCCATGATGCTCAACTACTCATAATGTTGGCAGAGCTTTATGAGAAATCTAGTTCCCAAACATTCGTAGAGCCGAGGTTGCTAACCCCTTTACTGTGACAACAGGGAAATGATGAGGGCTGGGTTAGTAAATCCATTGCTCCCGAGCCCTCACGTCCCGTGACAAAGGACACTTCTGTTGGACGAACCATTGTCACTGATGTTCACTCAATTAATGCTGCTGTTTTTACATCACTGAGTGCCAGTAGTCCTCATTTTTACAGTACTTAACCCTCTCATTGTCACTTATCATGGGGAGAAAGGGCTGTAAAAATATAAGAAGGAAGAGAACACGTGACAATGGAGGAAAAATACATGCAAAAATACAAAGTGGTAACGTAGAGACCCCAAATAAAAAAACCTTCCTGAGCTGACATATGCTATGGTCCATGATTATATATCCCTAATACTCCGCACAAATACTGCCTTAACATTCACGCACACCGACAATTTGTGCCATGGTCACTAAAGTTCCATATCAAAAACTATCTTTCTAGGCGATGCTCCATGATCTAGGAATTATGAGGGCAATAAATTATTCATGCCTTTTGGCATAGATTTATTACAGTATACATATCTCATCTCTTCTCCCCATATCCCCTCATTTAACTGGACTATTTATCACCCGGATTCATTCACAGATGAAAGACTCACTCTTTTATCTCAGACCAGTGCAATTTACTTAGAGACAATTGAGAATTTCCAAGAATACGAGGGCTCATTATTCTTTAGACCTCACACTTCATTTTATTTTATTTTTGCACAATTTTTCACAGTATAGAGCTTATTCTTTTATGTCAGGGGATGTCTGCTTTAAAGAAAGATATGTATAGCATATCTGAATGTATTTTCTAGCATTCCTTACGTGCTTTTCAATCTTTACATATGCAAGGTGTCTATATAAATGATAAAATGTTGCGGGGCTGTCCTTATTGCAGCCATGTAATAAATGTCAATTATAAGCATCTTTGGAAATAAGAAACAAAGGACATAAGGACTTGCTGATACAACTACAGAATCCATTAAATAGCATATGCTTATTGTGTTATATATATTACGAGTAGAGTCCACTCCAGCATGAAGATAAGCCTAGGATTACCTGGGTAAACCTGACTTTACACATCAGCTTTCGGTAAGGCCCAGTATAAAATCAAACATCAGGGTTTACCCAAGTAAAACACAATGTACCCAAATACCTCTGAGTAATGCGTTTTCTCAGAGCTTCGAGTATCTTAATGTTGACTAAA
This sequence comes from Leptobrachium leishanense, assembly GCA_009667805.1. Classification (NCBI taxonomy): domain Eukaryota; kingdom Metazoa; phylum Chordata; class Amphibia; order Anura; family Megophryidae; genus Leptobrachium; species Leptobrachium leishanense. The sequence goes on from CM019072.1 coordinate 58,141,616, forward strand.
AAACAAGAATTATCCTTACTTTTACCCAAGCACATCCTAAGCCTAACCCTAACCCTAAAACATTTAATCACTTTTACCCACGAGGGGTTGGTTAGTCAACAGATTACCCGGGTAAAATCCAAAACTTCCATTTTTTTCTCAGTTTTACCCAGCACTTCTGGGACATGCAGGCTTTACCCGAGTAATGCTACCTTTACTTGTAACTAGGGATGCAATGATACCGATACTAGCAGTGCCGATACTGCCGTTTGCACGAGTACTTGGTACTCGTGGAAATGGCCCAATACACCCCCCCCCCGATACCGGAAGCCAGCACTGGGCCGGCTTGCCGGTATCCACGGGGCTGGGGAAGCTGGCCGCGTGCATGAAAAGCACTCGGCCAGCGTTCCCCTCCGGCGAGCCGCAATACTCACCATCCGAAGGTCCGGTCGCACAGCTGTGACACGTGCACGCAACCGCCGGGCGCTTCTGTGATGCAACCTCTCGGCTGGAGGCAGCGTCACAGAGGCGGCCACGTGATCGCGCCACAGCCATGCAACCGGACCTTCGGATGGTGAGTATTGCGGCTCGCCGGAGGGGAACGCTGGCCGAATGCTTTTCATGCACGCGACCAGCTTCCCCAGCGTTCGATATAGGTCTGTGAGACCTGGGGGCATATCCATGAGACCTGGGGGCATATCCATGAGAGCTGGAGGCATATCCATGAGAGCTGAGGCAATATCCATGAGAGCTGGGGCATATCCATGAGAGCTGGGGGCATATCCATGAGAGCTGGGGGCAAGCTACATATCCATGTGAGCTGGGGGCATTCTGTATATATATATATATATATATATATATATATCTCGGGGGATATATACATGTGCGCTGGGCGCATTTTTATATGAGGTCTATTCTTATTGAAAAGCGTTCACATGACATAAAATAAAAGTATCAGTACTCGGTATCGGTGAGTACTTGAAAAAAGTATCGGTACTCATACTCGGCCTTAAAAAAGTGGTATCGGTGCATTCCTACTTGTAACATATTAACTTAACCCCTTCACAACAGGCAGACGTCGCCAGTTGGCGGGGGTTAACGCCGGCAAGGTGTACAGGTACGCACGGCCACCAGGTGCTGCCACGGGCCTCTAATTTGGCCCATTCACGCAGCCGACATGTGGCACATGTCATTGGCTGTAGGGTGCCGCCGGCGCGCAGGCTGTGGGGAGGGGCCAAGGTGGCCCATTGAAGACAGCGGGGCGTACCTGTACACTCTGCGTCTTTAAGGCCCACCCACCGCACGGACGGCATATAACGTCCTGCGGTGGGAAAAGTTTAAGATCTTCAAGAAGTAGCAGAGCATCAAAAATTTTGGCCAACATGTTGCAAGTGCAATGATTTCTTAGAAATATAAGGATTAGGAAATATGCTTTTCAGAAATATTATGCTTCATATTATTTTATATCAGCGCTGCCCTAGAAAATATCAACATAAATCAGGATGCAACAAACTGGGAATATAAAAAATGGGAACAGTTTTAACGTCCACAAAAGTTGATACATTTATTTTACGCAATTAAGTATCCTGCTTCATACACGATCAAAAGAACAATTTGTGATCAGACAAAGATGTGAATGTACAGCAGGAATAGCAGTACCACAACGAAGCAGGGCAAAAACCCTCATCAACTAGTATCATGTGTCGTACGGGATATGTAGGCTATTAACGCATTAATTACAATTGAGCAGCTCATAGGCTGCTGTTCAATAGCCGGTTCCTCTATGGGGTACTTCACTAACGAATTTAGAATGTTAATGGTATTTGGAAAGAAGTAGTTGCCATTAAGTGTATCTGCCGGATGAAAGATGGTAATGAGGATGCTTGCTTGGGTAAATCTATTACCAATGGTACATGAACTTGTAAAAGTACTGCTTTGTAGAACCTTCTATTTTGTATAATGTTGTAAATACTGACAGTTCGGCCAGTTTGTCAAGCTGGACTAGGCAGAAAGATGTCTGATTTAGTATTTACTTTACATCCAACCATAAGGCAGCACTCAGCTAGACCATGAATATCTTATAATGGTTCTTCTAAGACTAATAGACTCAACAAACCAATTATAGAGCACACTGCCAAGCTTCAAAAGAAGTTAAAAACACTTAACTTTGGTTTGAAAAATATGAAGGTTTGTGTACAACATGTGATCACATCATGCTTAACAAACACAAACCTCAATGTACCCTATTCAGCAAATTCTTACCTTTTCGAACCTAAAGTCTGCCTCTGTATATGTATGGTTGGGTCGATTGCTCTGTATTTGATATGTTGTGTCTATTAGTCTCAGCAGTTCCCATTAAGCCTGGCTCCTGCAGACAGCTCCATGAAAGATGAATGTACCTGATAAGTGGGTTAATCTCATAAGGAGAAAAGAAGAGGTTTGTGAGGGCCCTGGTCCTGGTCCTCACAAATCTTCTCTTTTCTTACTATAAGTATGCAGGGTAATCCGTACGTGGACCCTTGCTTGAGGTGTCTAGAGGGGTGTCACCTATACTTTCCTGACGAGGCATGAAAAGGCTGAACCGATCGTCGGGGGTTGCTGCACCTCTCGTGCAGGGATGACGTCCTTGGCAATCAGTACTGGCCACCCTTTATGGGTGAGAGCAGGCGGATTTGCGTATGGAGCATTCATCCCTGTATTGGCACAATCAAGCTCAAACCTTGTGAGACCTGAGTGGGCACCCACCGTAGAGCAGGCCACTAGTGCCGTTGTTCGTCCTCGGGACCCCCACAAACCTCCTTTAATCTCATAAGAGCAGGTTTTTAGGTTTGCATAGATAAGGGCCTGTCAAATGGGCTACATTGTTGTTTGTGGCAGGCCTAGTCATGATGTGATTACATCTTCAAATCAATGTTAGGTGTTTCTAACCTTTTTCTATGTATGGCTGAGCTGAGTGCCGCTTATTTGGTATGTTAGTATTTACTTCAGACTGGAAACTCACAGTGGATGTGAAAACTATGCACATCAATTTAGATGAGTGATGTCTCACTTTGTAATCAGATATATTCAGAGCTACACGTCCCACGAGGCTCAACAGCTGAAAGATGTGGGTTCAAAACACCTGCAGTGTCAAACATGTTGACCATTGGCCTAGATGCATCCACAAGATGCTACAGCTAACACAATGCCTGTTACCATAAAGGTTTGACCTCAAATACAGTTGGTGTATTATTCCTTATCCGAAATGCTTGGAACCAGAAGTCTTTTGGATTTTAGATATTTTTTTTCTGGACAACATTTGCATATAATAACGAGATATCTCGAGGACCAAGTCTAAAAAATAAATTCATTTATGCCTCTTATACACCTCATACACAAAGCCGAGACGAAATTTAATACAAGGTTTTTAGTAATTATGTGTCACAAGGAAAGGCCTGTAGAGGATAACACGTGACAGACCTAATTATTTACCATTTGAAAATAAGGCTCAAATTTATTAAATTGACAGTTTACACAATAATTCCTGATTTAAAACTGTATAAACCATTGAACTAATGAAGATAACATTAAGTAACGATAACATTAACATTAAGTACGACCACGTTCTGACCAGTGAAATGCAAACTGATGGTTTGAACTCCAACTTGTAACATGGTAGACCATTTGGGCCTATAAACCTGTAGCGCTGAGTTGACTTTATTGAATTTCATGTCGTAATGCCCAGCTGAGATACCCAGCTTACACGTGGCTATTTTTGATTGCCATTTTGAAAGTTGGGTGTCAACCAGATGCGTTTCATTTTTCTGTGAAAAGATAGACCTATCTTTCTGGATTGTTTTGCCAATGTTATTCTCGAATATCGCTATGTCATTTTTTATTGTAAGTCAACCACTTAGTGTGAAGGACCAGGTAATACACATAGGGTTATTCAGAGACAGGTGAAACTCTGGAGAACTTTTGGAGAAGTGAAAATTCTTGGTCAAAATAGCCAAACCGGAAACATTCTCCCATTTATCTCACTTTCCAAATCAGCTATTTTGACTTAGAATATTAACTTCTCCAAAAGTTCTCCAGAGTTTCACTTTCTCTGAATAACCCTGTAGGATTTCCAGTTATATAAAACTATATAAACTTTCCCACGTAGACTCCAGGGATACTCATTTTTCCAGTTCATGATTTCACCAAATAACCACTAACAGGGCAACCATGTGTCATGTAATATGGATCCATTACCAATACAAGAACAAGTATCCATGATATTTGCTAGATCCAGACAATATGATCTAGTGAATAGGGTCCTCACGACCAATTCCTCTTTAACTTGACTTTGTACCTAAACAAGACAGTACGGTTTATACGGTATAGTACGGTTTATAGATTTACCTTTGCACTGCAACATATATTCTTTTATTTAATAGCATCCAGCAATAAAGGTCACACTTTACACTTTTAAAATGTTTATGCGACCCATGGGATAGGGAAATCGTGCTAAAGCGAGCAGACAATGCCTTTATTGTCAGACATATCTGACTTTAAAGATCAGAGTAACGGATATTATAATCCCCGAACCACAAACATCACGAGATGTTTTAGAAGTGTGACCATAGTCAAACTTTTCCCACCAACACACAGATAAAATGTATAATTCTCTCTGCAGCTCTGAATATATTCATATATACAGTATATATAAAAAAATATAAAATTTTACAAAACAATTGAGGTAGGAGAATAAATTAACGAACAGATGGTATTTTTTTCTATTTGCTAAGTTTATTATAAGTGAACTAGCAGTGACTGCAAAGTCTCAAATATGTATGAACCTCTTCCCATAAACATGCCATATATGTAACAATCACACGTAAATATACACATGCCTCGGGTCGATTAACAGCTCTGGTATGAACAGGGTTCATTACACAATACACATCACTTCCATTGCCATTTATTATCTCGTGTATCAAGAGCTGACTTTACTTCTTGGCAAAACTATAGAGTATTACTTTTATATAGAAGGGATACATTGGCGTTGTGACATTCCCATCACTTGTTCCTTAAGTCAGATGCTGAACATCTTTAAAAATCTTGAAAAATACTTTTTAGTGGATTATATAAAATGTATAAATATATAGTATATATTCTAAGACACAAATATAGTATGGAGTATTCTTTGTAAATAAAATATATGTATCTACATATACACGCACCTATATATATTAAGACATATCCTATGGGACAGTCTTAGTAAATATATATCAGCGCTGCGGAATATGCTGGCGCTAAATAGATAAAGTATAATAATAATAATATATATTTATAACATATTTATAAACACACACATATATATATAGACAAATACACAGATATTTATACCAATATACCAATTTTTAAATATACTTTATGCTATGGTAGCAATTGCATAAAACCCTGTAATAAAAATGAAAATCAAAACTCAGAAAATGCGATAAACGGCTTATCATATACTTCCCATGCAGTAACAAAAGACCGATACAATACACAGCTAAAACATAATAAGCTGACACGGAATTAAATGACGGTTTGATAAAATAACAATACAGTGTGACGAAACGCTACACTTGTAGAACAACCTATTGTTTTTCCATCAATAATACATGACCGAACACAAACAAACCAAAACAGCAATGCATTATAGCATAAGGTAGAAATAAAATTAAAGGCTAAACAGAATTCACATGCACAGCAAGGCAATTAAGCGTGTGGCGGAGCGACCTGATGAAGGACTGACCGGCTTATAATAAAATAAATCCTGCATATTAAAACAAGGCCACAGGGTTTGCATGGAGGGATGGTGGAATAATAAAACGAAACATACCTTTTCTATGTGCAGGGAGAGTGATCTTGGTTACAAAGCAGAGGGGAGGCAGGATGAAGGCATCCTATAGCGAAGGCCGGTTACCATTAGGATTTAGAATTCTTAAAATTCTTTGCTTTTAAATAAAAAAAGAAGACTTGGATTTAAAATGATGGAAGCAGAGCTCTTTATGAACTGGTACAGAAGCAAGGGAGAGGGAGGGATTGAATGAATCAGATGTCATAGCTTCTGTAGAGAAAGGATGGAGGGGGAGGGATGCTGTGTGGATGGAGGGGGCGATGGAGGGAGGCAATGAGCGAAAGAGGGAGGGAGAAAGATGCAAGAGAAGAGAGGGAGAAAGAAAGACAGGAATGAAAAAAAAGAGAGGGAGAGAAGAGAATCATGCAGCAGGCTGCATGGAAACACATTACATAAAAAATAAACATAAAACCAGAAAATGAAATAATCGGATAAATGAAGAATAAGCATACGGTTACTGGTGGAGGAAAAAAAATATTTTTTTTAAAAAAACTAAGTAAAGCACTTAAAAGGAATATTTATTAATTATTGAATAAATTATCTTTAAATGTGGTATTTAATAATTTATATATTTATATGTTGTATGTATTTTGTACAGTGCATTTATATGCGTTTATCAGTGTAGACTGTTTATATATATATTCTCTATATATAAATGCCAAATAGAAAATCTCTCTGTCTTCACAGGTTAGAGGAAGAAAAAATATATATAAAAATATATATATATATTTGGTGTTTTTATATATATATTGATATGAGAATGGTAGAACACTGACGGTTACGCATTTTTATTTTAATACCGCTGTAATATCCATATTTTCCATGGAGCTTTTTTTTAGGCTCACAGCCTATGGACATATTACTGAAATGTAAAGATATTAACGGAGGATATTGGGCCTTTCCATCTGATTATTGAAGAACAAGATGCTGTGGGATTTCCAGGAAAGACGATAATAAGCAGCAGCAACTTAAAAAAAATAATACAATAATAAATATAAAAATATTCAAAACATTATATTCTACCCAGCTGCTCCACTGGGCCACACAAATAGGATGGAGCGGATATCTGATCGGCCTCATGAGGAGTGTCCCTCCTGCCACATCTAATCCTCGCTTTTCCAATTCTTCCCCATGTTGTCCTTTGTTCGGTTGGAAAAACCGGGCATGCATGGCGAGCGCACACATGCTTATTATCATGCCCCATACTCCCCATTGAGTCTTGGCCAAAGCGTCAAGGATGAAGGTGCAAGAGTCACACAGAGACACTTCTGGGGAATTGTTTCCATCAGATGATACACTTATTGTTGTGAATTTGTTACCCTTCGTATTAAAGCTAGTTACTCATCATATTAACTCCTTCTTAGCTCTTGAGATCCAAGCTCCCTGATCTGCTCCCTCAAGATCTCTATGGGCCTGGAGCTGAATATTTTGGTGGCTTTTTTTGTAACTTAGTGAAATGAAAACATATTTTTGGTTATTTAATAGTGCAGATACAGATATATCTAACCAGGCTGATACTGTGTGATTAATTTTTCATTCAGATTTCAATAATTTGAAGAGTGTAATTTTTTTTCCCATTTTATCATCCAAACCTTTGTGGTTATATATTCTATAGGGCATTCGTGTTAAAAGAAATTGTGAAATGGGAACCTGTTACTGCATTTTTCTGAGAAATATATACAATTTTAACCAAAAAATGAAAAAGAAAAATGAAATATTTCCCTTGTGTTTTGGAACATGTTTTTTTATGAATAATATGACTATGTATAAAACACTGACCTTGCTCCCAGCGTGGGAAATGAGAAGGTGAGTATTGGCAGTGGTATTGCTCATTTTACACGTGACAAATGGACAATGCCATCGCTTTGGAACTAAAAACAAATAAATAAAAAATTGTTTTCTTTTCCTTTAGATTTTACATGGTCAGGTTTGGTATCAATGCAAAGGCCAGACTCTGCCCTGTCCAGTGACACCTCACCTGACCTTGTGAGGTGTAAAGATTAGTGACGCAGGGGTCCAAAGTTCCCCGCAGTGCTCTTCAGTGCTCTGCTCTGTGCTGCGGTTTAGGCTTTTGATGTAACAATTCGTAACAATGTATTGTTCCACCACCCATCGCCTCCACACTTGTTGGTGACATGAGAAATGTGATGGTTAGTTAGTGCAGCATCATTGTTTACTTTATAATTGAAAAAGTTAAAAATATTACTGTTGGAAAGACTAAATAAAAATGTATTATTTTATTTAAAACCTGGTCATGCTCTGGCCTTTCCAATGATACCTCAATTGACCCTGTAGCTGCTATGAAGCTGGAGATACAGGGGTCCAAATGCAGACATAGTTATCCTTTCTCTGGGCCTATTCTGAGGCATGGGTCTGGAGCTGCTGCTCCATCTGCCCCTATGTTAATCCGGCCCTGACTCTATGCCTGGGTATTGTAGTGTCCAGTGGCGACTCTAGGAACAATATTTAGGGGGGCACAGAAGATACCGCAGTCAAAACTGGGGGGGCACTAATAATTTTCACCACTAAATCAAACCACTGAATAAAACTAAGGGCCCAATCACCTGGTGTGAACTAAAACACCATCACTAAAGGAAAAATTTACCGCGAGTCGCTAAAACTTAGTGCCTAATAGATCACCTTGTCTGCAGTAGTCCATAAACAAGGTCGTTTGGCGCACGCTAGGAAATCTCTAAGACCTGGGCTGAGACCCAGCGCTAATGCAGTTGTATACAGGACAGAACTGTTTTTTCTTTCCAGTGCAGAGTACCGGGCCATACCTATCCCCTGCCCTCACAAGCTTTAATATGAACACATCCAGTGAATAACCTCACACCCTGCATTATTAAAATCCTCCATGGTGGCCGCATCATCGATGTTTTGATGCACACATATATTAAGACTGATGGGCATTGCATGATAAATGCCACCCAGCAGCATGTAGAATCATTACACTGCATTTAATGGATCCAAAAGGAAGGCCAGGTGAGCCACATTAACTTCCCTGCTGCAGCATATAAATAACACATGTTTCAGGGCAAGACTTATCCATGTGTCACTTTAAACATGGTCCACACGGTCACCCTAATAATCAACCACTTCCATACTATGAATAACCTCCAGCATAAAATGTTTAAAATTAGGCAATATATTAGGATATATGTGGATAAAGGATACATTTATAATAGAGCCTACTGCAACAGCAACGACAATGCGGACCAGATCCATTGCTATGGTGTATGGGCCAAGAGAACACCTGTGCTGCATTCCTTTCAAATGCCTGTTAATTTTGGGTGAGGACCTGTTTTTACAGTTTTTTTGGAGATAGCACCAGGGTTGAGCAGTAGGTAAAATGTTGCAATTAGCGCCCCTAAAAAATTAGCGCTGGCACCAAGTGATCTGTTAGCTGCAAAAGCACTAGAGATCTCTAGCGCTCTCTGTGTTAAGTAAAGGACGCGGAAAGTACAGTAAGCTCGCAGTACAAATCGCTAATAGCAACGCACTAAGTGATTTTTCCCGTTTGTAGCGGGAGGCAAACGATCTGTTGGTCAGGTGCTAGACTCAATTAACCTGGCGCTAACGCAAAACCATGCCAACGCAAGGGTTAGCTCACACCAGGTAATAGTGCCCTAAATAAGTATATATATAAATAAGGTTCCAAAACCCCAGAGTAATGTGATGCAATGATGCCTTTTTATTGTACTAACCTGATACTTTATTTGCCGCAATTCGGCAGTTTTCGCTGAATGTCCTTTAGCTAATTCAGCGACTCCACTTTTAGCAAATTACAGTGAATATTCACTAAATAGGAATTCACTATATTTTCAGCAAAATGAATTCCCCCGAAATGTGATGAAAAGCAAAGGATCTAAAGATGAATAGACGCTTTAGATTCTAACTTCCATAATAACCCCTAAAATGCTATATACCCAGGGAAATACAATAAAAATAATAAACAATGTGGCATTTAGCTACCCCCTTAACCCCTAATATGCCATTATTCATGGGAAAACATGAAATGAATACTGTGCAGCATGTAGCCTTAAGATTAAGTGTCCGTTATTATTTAATGTTTTATGACTTTTATTTCAAACTGAATATGGTCATGTTGGGTATCATTGGAAAGGCCAGAATCTGCCCTTTCCAATGACACATAGGTTGTCTATATACGATGCACAGGGACGGAGATACAGCGTTTCGAAAAAGTGTGGGAAGCTGGATGCTGATTTTTGGTGGGGGGCACATGGGGGGGCAAGGAATAACCTAGGGGGGGCAATTGCCCCCCCCTTGCCCCCTGTAGAGTCGCCTATGGTAGTGTCCACATTGGCGAGAATTGTGCGTTGTTTGCAGCAAATGCTTTTTAAAAGATTGTGCATATTGGTACTGTCCTGTACCTTTTTGTAATCACAATTACTCCCTTCACTAGCAGCAATAAAATATATACAAACAGGCCTGAGATACATGCACGTAACCCGCCACAATGTTTTTTGTAAATTAATTTAATTTGTACTTTATCCCTTACAACCACTTGAGATGTAAAGCACCCCAAACAAATCCTTACAGCAAAGGTAAGTCTGTATATTTGTGTTGTTTTTTAATATCTTGCACTGTATTACTTTGTATTTCTGTAACGACTGTAACAATTCAATGTTCTTGAACCCAGGACATACTTGAAAACGAGAGAAATCTCAATGTATCCTTCCTGGTAAAATCCTTTATAAATAAATAAATAAAGTTTGCGTGGGCCACGTCGTCCATGTGTTTATTTGAGGGATCTGAAGCTCTGGACCACTGATGTTGCTGAACTCCAACTCCCTTGATTCCCTGGTCTTATACATTCAAAGAATTCCGGGAATTGTAGGCCATCAACACATGGGGGACAATAGTTTGAGACCCTTGATTTATTTCATAAGTAATGCTTGTTAATGTGCAGAGCTGTGTCCTCTTGTTTACCCTCCATCCTTAAAGAGACACTCCACAAATCCTGACCGCTGTCAGCAACTTTTGCCCAATTATTTAAGGGCAAAAAAGCGGGGTAATTTTTTTTATTAGAGAGGCCATTTAAACTCACGATGTAAAGAATTTTTATTTCTAGTTTTTTAAGCGCCGAGCCGCTGTTTAACATATACAGCCATTTAATCTCCATTCGTAGCTTGATGAGGTAAATTGTAGATAATGTGGCAGCAACATAGGCATGAATGTGTGTGTAATTTGAGAGGAATAGTAAGGATTCCTATTAGTTCAGAAGCAGCGTGGTCTGAATGACCGTTCTAAAGTGCTGGTTAGAGGGCGGGGCTATAGGCAAGGTGCAGACAAGCTGTGAAGCTGTCAGCAGGTTATACAATAGCAGCCTTCCTAGATCAGGGAAACATTCAAATGCATACAAAGTGCAAAACGTGCGTACAAAAAATGCATGTAAAGTGCAATATGCGAATTGTGAACAAAAACACAATGTGAAAGAGTGTACAATTGCAAAGTAAAATAGGGTACAATTGACCAAGTGAACAGTAGATGCCCTGGTGGCTCAAATGTGCGTACAGATGTAAAAAAATATGGGGTTAAATGTACATAGGAAGGTCATTCAAAATATTAAAAAGGGGGGGGGGGAAGTCTTGTTTCTATTGTCCGTAATGGATAAAGGAAAAGTAGAAAAAATTCGGACCGTATATTGCGGTGAAGGCAAGAGATAGCCCGTTCTGATCTCTATTGGAGGGATCTAGTAGTTCCAGGTGCAGTCCTAAAACGCAGTCTTTGCCGTGGTCCTATATAGGCTCCCAATTTCCCAAAAAATGGGAAAAGAAGGAGGGTAAAGAGGAAAGAAAGAGTATATAGTGCAATTATGCTTAATAAATAGTAGGTGCCCAAATGACAAAGGGACACTTACAGTGTCCAGAGCCTCTTCTACCGGCTCTGGTGTGAAATGCCTAGGGCCTGGTCAAGGGTGGCCTCTGCCCTTCTTTACAGGTGCGGGGTGGTCTTCACAGTTGCTATGGGGCAGCCTTCGTCTTTCTTCTGACGATTTAGTTGTTGCCTCCAATACAAAGGGAAGACATCTCCATAGCGCAATGAGTTTAATTATTAAGTGAGGTATATAATAGTCAAGGACAAACTCACCAATGCTGGAGCCATAAATCCAGGCTCAACTTGTAGGCCTATGGTACTTCTATGGTGGGTACCTGCACCTCTTTCAACAGCAGCGCAGCTTCCATGCAGGCAGAGAAACAGAGGGGGGGGGGAAGGGAGAGATCAAGCATAAAAAATGCAAAATAAAATAAAGGATTCCTCAATGGATGTAGATGATTAGAAAAAAGGGTTTATTAATTAAAAGGAGTATCACAGATACGCGTTTCGGCTATTAAATATAGCCTTCATCAGTCTGTGTGGAGAAAACAGTCTCAGTCCATTTTCTGAGACTGTTTTCTCCACACAGACTGATGAAGGCTATATTTAATAGCCGAAACGCGTATCTGTGATACTCCTTTTAATTAATAAACCCTTTTTTCTAATCATCTACATCCATTGAGGAATCCTTTATTTTATTTTGCATTTTTTATGCTTGATCTCTCCCTTCCCCCTCTGTTTCTCTGCCTGCATGGAAGCTGCGCTGCTGTTGAAAGAGGTGCAGGTACCCACCATAGAAGTACCATAGGCCTACAAGTTGAGCCTGGATTTATGGCTCCAGCATTGGTGAGTTTGTCCTTGACTATTATATACCTCACTTAATAATTAAACTCATTGCGCTATGGAGATGTCTTCCCTTTGTATTGGAGGCAACAACTAAATCGTCAGAAGAAAGACGAAGGCTGCCCCATAGCAACTGTGAAGACCACCCCGCACCTGTAAAGAAGGGCAGAGGCCACCCTTGACCAGGCCCTAGGCATTTCACACCAGAGCCGGTAGAAGAGGCTCTGGACACTGTAAGTGTCCCTTTGTCATTTGGGCACCTACTATTTATTAAGCATAATTGCACTATATACTCTTTCTTTCCTCTTTACCCTCCTTCTTTTCCCATTTTTTGGGAAATTGGGAGCCTATATAGGACCACGGCAAAGACTGCGTTTTAGGACTGCACCTGGAACTACTAGATCCCTCCAATAGAGATCAGAACGGGCTATCTCTTGCCTTCACCGCAATATACGGTCCGAATTTTTCTACTTTTCCTTTATCCATTACGGACAATAGAAACAAGACTTTCCCCCCCCCCTTTTTAATATTTTGAATGACCTTCCTATGTACATTTAACCCCATATTTTTTTACATCTGTACGCACATTTGAGCCGCCAGGGCATCTACTGTTCACTTGGTCAATTGTACCCTATTTTACTTTGCAATTGTACACTCTTTCACATTGTGTTTTTGTTCACAATTCGCATATTGCACTTTACATGCATTTTTTGTACGCACGTTTTGCACTTTGTATGCATTTGAATGTTTCCCTGATCTAGGAAGGCTGCTATTGTATAACCTGCTGACAGCTTCACAGCTTGTCTGCACCTTGCCTATAGCCCCGCCCTCTAACCAGCACTTTAGAACGGTCATTCAGACCACGCTGCTTCTGAACTAATAGGAATCCTTACTATTCCTCTCAAATTACCCTCAGAAGGGACTGCGCCACTAGGATCCCCCTCCTTTTCTCTGCTCTATCACTGACACATTTCTGTCGAGGTTTTGTGTTGTAATCCCTGTTGGCCGCATAACATAATATATCCACATTTAATTAGCGCCTCCATTGCATTCTCTCTTTACATGAATGTGTGTGTGTATGGTCTAAAAAACAGCAGTCGTCTGCACACTGAGTAAAGAAAAGGTGCTACCTCCAAAATAAGGCTTCCCAAACCTCCAACAAGCAATGTAATCAAGCTAGGAGATGCGCTCACATTGAAAAATAAACTTTATTAGTATTACAAACAAAAGATAAAAATATAATGCATATACATGAATAAATAAATAAACCAGGTTCACCAGCAAAATTAATTTTTGTTAACCCTTCAAAGGGAAATACATACACCAAATACAACCAATAAATACCATAAATTAGAGAAAATGTGAACAAGAGAACGGAGTCAAGGATCCCGACGTTTCGACAGCTAAGGTCTTTATCAAGGGATAAAACTTATGTGTACACTCCCAGTATATATGCATCACAATAACTCGGGAGAACCAATCATACAGCCGAATTAAATAACACACCTGTATCATATAACGGCGGCCACCGTAGCCAGCACCAAATGCCGCACACAAAACATGTCACGAGCGTCTGGTGTCGGCAAGGAGACCATGCAAATGCTCCCTGGATAACCGGCGCATGCGCAATGGACGTCCTTAAAGAAACCCTATGCTTACGATCATAAACTCGGTATTGAAGTCGGCGTATACAAGACAGACTCAATTATGATACCCCAGGCATGTTAATCCTCCACCAGAGCTTACTACAGAGTTATACATACAATACCAAAAAGAACTCAAAAAAACAACTTAAATGTACATACTTATACAACAAGAGTAGTTATCACTACATAATCACCTCATATTGGTTCATCTCATATGATTACCATATAGTCACCTCATACCAATCCATATTAGACAGAAAATGGTCATCGAGTATAATATAGTATGCCATTATTCACTATGTGTGTGTATGGGCAATGTATCTGGAAATGTGCAGCCATGAGAGAAATATGCGTGGTGACAGTGTAACAAATATGGGTGTAAAGTGACATTATAGGCTATACTGCTGAATAAATTCTTGATGGGATTATAACGAATGTGGGAGGATTATGGTACATGCAGTGAAATGTGTCACAAGGAAATGCCTGTGGAGCAGATTACCAGCACAGGGAAATGGCATTGGCAACTAGAAAATTATTTGTTGATTTAAATCTTTTCAGAGCTTTAGGTAGACATTCTATTCAATTTCCGGGACTCAAAAAACTTCAATAGCTTTAAGAATTTAGTGGTTTTTTATTTTTTTATTTTTTACAAGTGACTTAATGGAATCACAGGAGATAAATAAATAAATGTCATATATTTGTCATGTAGTGTAGCCCTTGCTTGGCTCAATAACCACAACATGATGAACTTGATGAACTTAAAGAAATTGCATTTAAATAAATTAAATATTTATGTAATGTAAACCATTGGGTGGAAACAACCTTAAATTTGAACAGGTTTGCAAAGACGCTACAAACCAATACATAGTAATTCCATTTTTGGAAAAGAAACATGTTGAGACTAAAGTTGCAAATAGCAAATTTCAAAATTAGATCTAAAATCTATTTCCTCGTGTTACATATTGGTCCCGAGAGCTAATGAATATGCCTCAGATACTGCCTGTGCTTTCAGCTGTTGAGATGAATATATTCATGTGTATTTGCCATATGGCCATGACAGCTATGATGTTAGAGTACTTCTTTTTTATCTTTTGCCAAGATCTGATTTAAAGTGGGTTGGAAAATAGTAGCCAATAATACAGCCAGATATGGAATTTTGGTATACTATGATAAAGTTGCCACATTGAAAAGCCGAAGCTTGAATGACGTGATGAAGAAGTTGAAAAAGTTCACTTATGCTAAGACACAAAATGTATAATATGTCTTATCTCACATGCAAAAATAGCACTCTTGCAGGGTTTTTCAGTGAAAATTGGCACTTTGCTAGAGCTTTCCTACTGGCACAAGTGTAGGGGAGAATCGGTACTCCTTTTAATTTTAGTTAGGGTTAGTGGTAATTTTTAGTAATTAGGGTTAGGATTGCTATTGTTCTTGTTTCAGAGTTTAGGGTTAACCCTATTCCTAACCCCTAACCCAAACAAATTTTTTTTTTCTATATCTGCTTCATTTTTAGGCAACAGATTCTTCACCTTCATTTGATGAGACTGAAACTTAGGTTTCTGCAGGACCCTTCCACCCTTTCTGTCATGCGCACACAGTGGGTTGGAGCCCAAGATGCAGCCAGTCACTGCAATAGGACACTGAGAACGTTACTGTGGTACAACAAGGGGTTTATTAGAAACAAGAAAGCAAAGAGAACAACAGCTCAGGTTATGCAATGACTGTAATAATATTATTATATACAGCGAAAATGACTGTGGGATCAGGAATAGAGCAGGGCTGGACACAGACAGTAGACAGGGTAGGAACAGGGCTGAGCAATACCACAATACAAAAAGAAAGTGTCTCGATGCTCATTTTCCTACAGAGCACCACAATTATGGAATAACCTCCCAGACACCATCAAATCTTCCCCCCAGTCTTAAGTCAATCAAGAGCTCCCTTTTAACATACCTCAATACGGAATGCACCTGTAAACATGTAACATAGTGACTATATTTCCTACATATTTATTTTCTGTTAATCTGTATATTTGTGTTTTGTTTTTAATATCTTGCATTTATTACTTACAGGGTTATTCAAAGAGATCCGAATTGCTTGAGAAAGGTAACCGAACGCTGAAAATCAGCGTTCGGTTACCTTTCCTGACCATTCGGCTATCCAGAGAGCAGGCAATTCACCAAATCCTGGCGAATTGCCTCAACATACAGTGCCTGTTCGAGGGCAGTGAAAACCCCATGAAAAAGCACTGCTTCGGCTATTCAGAGA
Source organism: Leptobrachium leishanense (assembly GCA_009667805.1). Classification (NCBI taxonomy): domain Eukaryota; kingdom Metazoa; phylum Chordata; class Amphibia; order Anura; family Megophryidae; genus Leptobrachium; species Leptobrachium leishanense. The sequence continues at coordinate 58,158,062 of CM019072.1, forward strand.
ACACAAACCAGCAGTGAAAGGTTCCCGAAATGCCCTGCCATTCGGTGGTTTAATTCGGCAAATTTATTCAGGAGAATCCCATAGACTTCAATGTTAAAAATATTCCCGTTTTAATTCAATATCTAATAAACCGTTCATTATAAAATTCTGCAGTAAAGAGTCTCTTTATTTATCGATTTTTTTAGGATATTTTAAGCATTATTCTGAATTTTGTTTTTTTAAAAGTCAGATTTTCTTTTTTTTTTTTTATCATTCCCTGGACCTCATATGCAAATTTCAAACTTTTTCGCTCAGTAGTTTCTTTGCAAACAGTGTTTCACTTTTCAAACATTCAAGCAAACTGTTTTTCTAATTTATTCACTGCCCTCTGTCTGCGGTCTCGGCTTTTTCTCGGCTTTTTCCAGAGGCTTCGCTGTGTATGATCGGCTCCTGCTCGATTTTTTCCGTGGTTTTCGGCAGGTTAATCCAGATGTTTTTGCGGGTTTTCAGCGTGCATTCGCTGGGTTTTGTGGTTAGTTTTTGTCGGGTTTGCGGCAGCCTTTCCCTGCAATTCGGGGACCCTGTGGTGCTTGCTGGATACACCGCAGGGTCACCGAAATGGGATCGGCAAAACAAACCGAATTGAAGAGAATGAAAAGTCACCGAACGTGCGGTGACTTTTCGAATCTCTTTGAATAACCCTGTTTGTATTTCTGTAACTACTGTAACGTTTCAATGTTCTTGAACCCAGGACATACTTGAAAACGAGAGAAATCTCAATGTATCCTTCCTTTTAAAATACTTTGCAAATAAATAAACACAAGGAACTCACAGGGCACTATCATCTTCCCCTCGCTAAAACCGGGATGCTAAGGGAAAAAATTAGTGATTGCTAATTTCCCCTTTGCATCAGGGTTTCACCATCAGATCATGGGGCAGGCGCTGAGTCTAGCAGCCTGCCTGTAGTGGCCGCTAGGCTCGCGGATGCTGGGGGTTAGCGTTAACGTGCCATCCTATGCATCCGCTCCATGGACATTCTGCTGCAGGGTCACATGACCAGCAGGATCTCGCCTCTCATGAGATCCTGCAGGTCGGCGGAGTGATTGCGGAGGGAGACTGGGGACTTTTCACCCTAGTCTCCCTCTGCTCCCGGTGGCCAGAAGCAGTGGATCGGGCTGTCATTCTCACCGCGGGATGAAAGGTGAGTATTTGTTTTTTAAGGGGCTTTTCAGCTGCTACTACCTGATGCTGCAGCAGCAGCAGCTCTGAAATGGTGTTAACTTTTTTAGTTAGTCAATCTCTGTGCAAAGTACAGTAACCTCGCGCTGAAAAGCACAAGATCCAAATAGTTATCGTTTCTTTTAACCTGTTAGCGTTTGGATTGTAATATGGTGCGCCTGCGCTAGGGCCACCAATGCTAACGTTAACGCTCACGCAGTTGAGCCCTAACGTTAGCGTTAACATTGTAATAGGGCCCCTAATGTACTAATAACACTAAACGTTAAATAAATAGTAGTGCTCCTTTATTACTATCTTTTAGTATAGTCTGTATAACAACACCTTGGAAATTCCTTTTGAAATCTAAAGCTTGGGGAGATTGCTTGCAGAATGCCTAACATGACTCTAAATATGGCTAAAAGCCCACATACATACCATATGCCAAGAATATATATATATATATAATGTCTAACGGCTGACATCAGTGACCATTGTTGTGTCATAGAAGAGGAGACTAATTACCAAGGTAACAAATCTGCAAAGTAACTGTTACACACCATTTAAATAGTTTCTAAAACATGTGCATAACATGGCTTTATATCCTCGTGGATCTGGACTGTAAATCATGTATAGGTTTGAAAATGTTATGGGTGAAGGCTTATGACCAGATAATAAATATGACAAGTGCTAAGTGCTTTGGAGAAAGAATATTTCATCTAAAGCAAAGCCCATCCTGCCACCATAACAGTCTGCTCTGTGGACCTTTTGTCACCCTGTGGTGCATGTGGGAATTTGCTTTTCTTTTTTCCTCCTCCTCTGTGGATCCAGTGCCACTGATAATTTGCTGCCCAGGTGAATGGCAGATTTTCCAAGAAATACTAGAAACATTTTCATTTCAAACACAATTATAATTAAGTTAACTTTAACACCTCAAACTACTTTGTAACCTTAACGACTGTCCACAACTGAAACTAGAGCCGGTGATGATAAGCTCCTGTCCATTAGGGATGAGCTGTTCGGTTCGATCAGTTCGGAGTTCGATTCGAACATCGGCAGTTCGAAAGTTCGCGAACTTCGAACTTTCTTGGCCTGTTCGGTTCGAAAAATTATTTTTTTTTCAAAAAAGTATAAAAAATGCTTAAATACTAAAAAATCTAGAAATAAAGAGACTCTTTACTGCAGAATATTATAAGCAATGGTTTATTAGATATTGAATTGAAAACTAATGTCTAGGTGCAAAGATTCTCACCTCTAACTGACCTGTGCTCTCAAAGGGTGCAAACAACAGGTGTTTAATTAGTGTTTGGAAATAACATGTGATTCTAATTAGTCCGGTCTCATGAATTTGATACATTGTATGCAGACTGGGAATGCTAGGTGCCATGTGTGGGTCTGTGATGGCGATGTTTCCATACATCCTACAAATCCGCCACTTCACGGGCAGGTTATGGGGACCTCCTAGGCACAATATTTGAAGGAATTTTTCGTTTTATTTTTAACCCTTATTTTATGGAAAACTCACTGTTCCTTTAACCCTTTTACTGCTGAGGCATTTCACCGCTGTGTGCTGAGCTAATTTTTACCGCTTTCGCTCATCATGTTTAAACGCAATTTGAAGCCACATTTTATTATACGACCCAGACATATTATATAGCGTTCTTTCCGGCAGACTCTGCAGATTCATAATATATCTTTTTTATATGTATACATCATGTTCTGCCTGTATATTATAACAAAAATTGCAATAAAACTTGAATTTTTAATCATCTGCAGCGTGTAAAGTGTTTTTTTTTCACCTTTTATCACATGAACATTTGCGGTTATATTTTCTGTGGGGTGCGCTTGTACAAAAATTAGAAATGGGGACTTATTAAATTTTTTGGGGGGAATTATGTGATTTTTAGCAAACGCACACCATAGAAAAAAATCATTAGTGCAGCATCATTGTTCACATTATAATTAAAATGTGAACAATATTGCTGCATTAATAAAAAAAATGTATTTGTTTTGTGTTATTTTCTTATTTTTTATTTTCTTACTTTATACATGGTCATGTTGGGTATCATTCGTAAGGCCATGCGCAGGCCTTTCGATTGACACCCTCCATGACCCCCTAGCTGCCACGGTTCTGGAGATATCGGGTTCAAATGAACCCCCTATCTCCACCAGGGGATTCCGGGCAGCTAGAGGTTCCCCGGCTATCTGACGTCATCCTGCTATGCATGAGGACGTCAGGCAGTGAGGGGGTACCCGGGGGTGGAGCCGCTATCCAAGATGGCGGCCCCCACCGGAGCTAGGCCGCACTTCGGCGCCTGCGACCCGGTGCCTAAGCGGTTAAATCCAGGCACCACTTTAAAGGGGAGACTCTCCCCTTTTAAGCGGTGCCTGGCTTTTTTTTGTGGGACCTCCCGAACGGATCCCCCCTCCCTTCCAGGCGATCTCCCGGCATTGCCGGGGGTCGCCTGTAAATGACATCATCGCGCATGGCGCGATGACGTCATTTACATCGAGAAGAGCTTGACTTCAGCGTCTGAGGACGCTGAAGTCAGAACGCCGCAGGACCCCGGACAGAGAGGTGAGTATCTCCGCCAGGGGTCCCGCAAAGCTGATGACGTGTGGGACACGTCCTCCTCTGCATACAGCGGGAGTAACTGAGGACGTGTCCCACACGTCGTCAGCAGTGAAGGGATTAAAAACGTCTTTTTTTTTTACTTTTTGTCCTTGTTTCCTGTCCCCCAGGGCACTACCCGGACCCAGACATTGTTTTTAAATGTTTCTATACATCCTAGAAATCCGCCACTTCACGGGCAGGTTATGGGGACTTCCTAGGCACGATATTTGAAGGAATTTTTTGTTTTTATTTTTAACCCTTATTTCATGGAAAACTCACCGTCCCTTTAAAAACGTTTGTTTTTTAACTTTTTGTCCTTGTTTCCTGTCCCCCAGGGCACTACCCGGACCCCCATACACCTTTTATTGCAAATATCTAGCATATATGCCCTCTTGGAGGGCACTCTAAAAATCGAACTTTGAGTCACATTGACTTGTATTGAGTTCGTGTTCGAATTCGAACTTTTGAAAAGTTCGAGTTCGAATGCGAACCGAACTCGGGGGTGTTTGGCTCATCCCTACTGTCCATGTGAGTGAGGTTCTTCTAGTGCTGCACCATTTGTGTTTTCATATGTTAATATGTTCTTAGTTTTTTGAGGCACTTAAACCCTAATGAGGTTACATAGTTATATAGGCTGAAAAAAGAAGTGTGTGTCCATCGGGTTCAGCCTTTCACACATCACCTACTGCTGTTGATCCAAAAGAAGGCAAAAAAAAACAATCTGAAGTACTTGCCAATATGCAACATACTGGGAAAAAATTTCTTCTTGACCCCAGATGGTGTTAGATTTCTCCTTGGATCAAGCAGCTTTTACCCAAATATTAAATATTATAACCCTTAATATTATGTTTTTGCAGGAAGGCATCCAGTCGTTTTTTAAAAGTCTGTACAGACTCTGACCCAAACACCTCAACAGGCAGAAAATTCCACAGCTTTATTGTTCTCACAGTAAAATAACCCTTACTATGCTTTAGGCCGAATTTCCTTTCGTCCAGTCTAAATGGGTGACCTCGTATCCTGTGTATCGTCCTATTAATGAATAGGTTTCCAAACAATGGCCCTGTATATATTTATATAAAAGTTATCAGATCCCCCCCTAAGGCGTCGTTTCTCTAAACCAGTGTTTCCCAAACCTGTCCACGGGACCCTCAACCAGGCCAGATTTTGCAGATCACCTTGGGGAAAAGCAGACTGAATCCTGCAATCACTGGGCAGCAAATCATATCACCTGCGCTGTGCTTCAAATATCTGACAAACCTAGTGAGGCGGAGGGTCCTGAGGACAGGTTTGGGAAACACTGCTCTAAACGAAACAGGTTTAAGCTTGTTAGTCATTGCTCATAACTTAAATCTTCCATTCCCCTTATTAATTTAGTCGCCCGTCTCTGCACTTTTTCTACCGCCATATTATCCTTTCTTAAGACAGGTGCCCAAAATTGCACTGCATATTCCAGGTGCGGTCTCTTACCATTGATTTATACAGAGGCAAAATTATGTTTTCATTCCGAGAGTGAATTCCCCTTTTAATGCATGCCAATACCTTTCTGGCCTTGGCGGCTGCTGTTTGACATTGGGCATTGTTACTTAGTTTGATGTCTATGATTATTTCCAAATCTTTCTCCCGCTTTGATTTCCCTAATTCAGTACTATTTAGTTTATAAGTTGCTTGTGTGTTCTTCACTCCAAAGTGCATAACTTTGCATTTATCTAAATTAAATTTCATCTGCCTTTCAAGTGCTCAGTCCCCCAATCTATCTAAATCCCTCTGCAGCGAAGTAACATCCTGCTCACATTGTATTACTTTTCCTAGTTTTGTGTCATCTGCAATCACTGACACATGACTTTCGATGCCTATTTCAAGGTAATTTATAAATACATTGAATAGAATTGGTCCTATAACCGACCCCTGAGGGACACCACTTAACAATGGTGTCAATTTTGAAAATTTACCATTTAGGATCACTCGCTACACCCTATCTTTTAGCCATTGTTCTATTCAGAACAAGTATTTTCATCTAGACCAATATTTCTTAATTTTAAATAGTAACCTCTTGTGTGGAACTGTGTCGAAAGCTTTGGCAAAATCCAAGTAAATCACATCCACTGCGACCCCCTGATCTATACTTCTACTTACTTCCTCATAGAACATAATTAGGTTAGTCTGACATGATCTGTGTTTCATAAAACCATGCTGATTTTTGCTAATTACATTATACCTTCCAATAAATTCCTTAATATTATCCCTAAGTAACCCCTCAAATACTTTCCCAGCTACAGATGTTAAGCTCACAGGTCTATAATTCCCAGGCAGGCATTTTGAACCTTTCTTGAATATAGGGACCACGTCAGCTTTTGTCCAATCCCTTGGTATAATTCCTGAAAGAAAAGAATCTTGAAAGATTAAGACCAGAGGTTTACATATTTCAACACATAGCTCCCTCAGTACTTGCGGATGAATTCTACCCAGCCCTGGGACTTTGTTCACATTCACTTTGTTTAGTTACTGCAAAACCTTTTCTTGAGTCAACCAATCACATTTTATTAGTAGGTTTTTATCAATGAATTGCATGTCTGTTACAGGTTTCTCTTTGATAAATACTGAATAAAAATAACACTGATCTGCAATTTTTCAACCTTTTTCTGTTGTTTTCAAATGAATAGGTGTATCTGAATGGATTTTTTGGGCAGATTCCGAATATGACCTTCCAAATTCCGTATCACATCAGGTTTTTTCACAAAATGATGGAAATGTGAAAATTTTAAAAAACGTTATTTTTTTAACAACATTGCTATATGGCAACGTTTGTAACGTGTGAAAATGTTCTCTGGAGGGGCGGAATGATTGTTTAAGGAATAGATAAACATAAATACATATTCAAAAGCAAACATACCTAACATTCGCCACTGGGCTCCCCTTCAAACTTCCTCTTTTTGGATTGTGTTCGGTGTGCGGACGTCCGTACAGTCTCTGTTCAACATCCAACGATCGTCGGCCATCATATGTACAGTCCACTTTCCTTGGAATCTCTTTTCCATCACTTTAATATCCTGATGGAATCGCTCGCCATGTTCTTCCGAAAAATCACCAAGAATGTTAGGAAAGTAATTTAGATGAGCATGAAGAAAGTGAACTTTGACGCTCGTGTTGCAACCAAGCAGTTCATAGGATTCCAGCAAATCCTCGTCTAAAGTGGTGTAATTTGAAGCCTTCGTGTTCCCCAAAAAGTTGTGTACCACATTTCTAAATGCAGTCCATGCTCGCAATTCGCACTCACTCATGGTTTCCTCGAATATGTTGTCTGCCATTAATTTTCGTATTTGAGGGCCTATGAAAATGCCAGCTTTCATTTTTTCAGACGTGATTGATGGAAACTTACCACCAAGATACTGAAAGCATTTATTGTCCCTGCTTAAAGCTGTCACGAATTGCTTCATTAAGCCAAGTTTGATGTGTAAAGGTGGCAACAGTATTCGAGGGATCAACCAGTGGAAGTGAAGCAATGTTTTTTTCGCCAGGTGTGAATGTACTTCTGACTGGCCACTGTGTCAGGAACTTACCAGGAGTTGGAGCTCAGGATGCAGATGAAGGCGCACACCCTTGCAGAATCTCACTACACAAAGTTCCCAGTAGGGTTCTGGGCCTTGTGTAGTGGGAGTTGGCACGGGGCAGATCCAGGTACGCAGTACAGAGTAGGGGATATCCAGAAACGTGGTCAGACAGAGCCAAGGTCGGGGGCTGGCGGAACAGGATCTTGAGCGGTAGAGCAGGCCGAGGTAAAGTCCAGAATAGCAGTCCAAGAAACAAACAGGTAAGCTCCCACATGCTAAGTGAACACAGACATCAGAGCATTGAGGTCACAGGGAAGCTGGGTTATAAAGGCTGGCAAGTGCCATCAGGTGAGCTTGATGGTTGCCCACTCACTGCAGGTGTTAGTCCAGAAGGAGTGATCCCAGCGTAGGTTCATCACAGCTATAGGTAAGCTTAGCAATCACTGAAGTCCAGTGGCAGACTGGATAGCAAACCAGGCTAGCATGCCAGAGGTCATGGGTTCAAGTCTTGGTTGGTGCACCAAAGGGGCGGCCACGTCTGGCTGTCTGCAGGCCTTGATACGATTCCTGACACACTGCTGCCGAACCCAATGTTCCGTCCTTGCTCTGGAGTCCCATTCACACAAAAAGCAAGGAAATTTGGTGTAGCCTGCTTGTTGGCCGAGCAATATTCCAATCACCTTGAAATCCCCGCACAAAGACCATTCATGAAACGGTTTTTTAAATCTTCACATTTCTATCATTTGTGAAAAAACTTGACGTGATACGGAATTTTGAAGGTCATTTTCGGAATCTGCGCAAGAAATCCATTCAGATACACCTATTCATTTCAAAACAACAAAACCTTGCATATTGGTGTAATCATTCCAAATTTCTGCCTTATCTCAATCTTCAGTTAATAATATCCCTGACTCAGATTTTAGTGAACCTTCACTTCCACTCTTGTTTTTTTTTTAGAATTTATGTACCTAAACAATCTTTTAGGGTTGGTCTTGCTTTCTTTGGCTATTTCTTTCTTATTTTCATTTTCTAGTTTACTTTTTTACCATCTAATCACTTTTTTACATGCTTTATTGGCTGCCTTATATGCTTTATAGAATGCCTCAGATTTATGAGATTTAAAAGCTTTAAATGCCTTCTTTTTATTTTTTATTTCCTTAGTTACCTTCCTACTGAGCCACATTGGTTTCAGTCTGTTTCTTTTATATTTATTATTCAGTGGAATATATTGGGAAGTGTACTTTTCTAGTGTTAGTTTAAAGATATTCCACTTATCCTGTTTTTTCCCATGAAAGAGTTTCTGCCAGTCATTGACATTGAGAGGTTCCATTATTTTAATAAAGTTGGCATTTTTAAAGTTATACGTTTTAGCATGGACCCTATGAATGTGCTTTTTTGAGTTTATTTCGAAAGACACCATATTATAGTCAGTTTCCCAACTGCTCCCTTACTTGTATATTTGAGAAAAGATCTGCATTGTTTGTTATAACCAGATCCAGACAGGTGTCATTTCTAGTTGGTAATTCTACCAGCTGTGTCATGATGGTATCATTTAACAGGTTCAAAAACCGGATTCCTTCGCTGAATTACTAGTCCCACTAACCCAATTAAAGTCTGAGGGCCCTATTACGTTCTTCGCGCATACGTTTGGGCCCGTGCAAAAACGCATTAGCGCGAGGGCCAAAACCCTTTGCGCTGACAGTCGTATTACAATGTCAGTGCAACAAACACGCATATACGTCTACTGCGGGTGAACCTGCGCTAAAACTGCACAAGCTTACTGTAATTCGTGCGTCCTATACTTAACATTGTGAGCGCAAATGCGTTTGTGAGCTGGTACGCGGATGGTATTACAATCTATGCGCAGTTTGTAACGCACAGCCTTTGCGCGCATAAATTTAGCAACTCCTAAAAGCTGGTGTTAATGGCAATTTCTATCAACCTGGCCAAAACCAAGTACACCAGCCCAAAAAAAAAACGCAGCAAAGTATAGTTATACATTCTACACATACCAAACAATAAATTTGAGAAGTTGTGTGTGCTTTTTTTTATTGATGCAGCATATATGTGCAGATTGACTTTGACAGGCGCAAAAACTTATTGTGAGACAATTGTGGTTCTTAATTCTGATTGGCTGAATCGCGTGAAAGAAACGGTCCGCACACTGATTTCTGCCGCAACGTTGCTGCACGCATATTTGTACGAGTCCGTTTTACGCACTTTTTATGAAAAAATGCGCTAGGATTGTAATAGCAGTGTTGATTTACACACGATAACGTTTAATGCTTCGCGCTAAAATTCACGCGTTGAGCGTGCATTTTTGCGTCAAGTATGTAATAGGGCCCTGAGTAATTAAAATCTCTAATAATTAAAGTGCTACCCAGATGTGCAGCCTACCTGATTTGCTCTAACAGCTGTTCTTCCTCATCATTATCAATATTAGGTGTATAATATAGCATATGCCAACCTATAGTTGACTTCCCTAGGTAGTTTTGAAATTTGTGTATGTATTCCACACGCCAATCACGAATACTGAGAATGTCACAACGCCACTAAGAATTTTATTGCAGATAATTACTGATTGGTAATGTGGTTTTTTTCTCTACAAAGTTTACTGTATTTTGAGTTGATACAAACAATATTTGTCTGCTACAATAGAAAGGTGCCTCACTGTACTTCATAATTCCATTTTGTGTTTTTGTTGGGGTATTTGACACTCCACTCACCTTAGCAGTAGGGATGAGCGTTCGGTTCGCATCTGTTCGGAGTTAGCATCGAACATCGGCTGTTCGACAGTTCGCGAACTTCGAACTTTTTGGGACGTTCGCTAAAAGTTCGAAAAAAAATAATTTTGAAAAATGTATAAAAAATGCTTAAAAAAATACTAAAAAAATCTAGACATAAAGAGACTCTTTACTGCAGAATATTATAAGCAACAGTTTATTAGATATTGCATTAAAACGGGACTATTTTTAACATTGTAGCCTATGGGATAAAACATTCTGGTTACTAAAACATAAGGCAGACACGGCCCACTAATCAGGCACTGTAGAGGGCAGCCTGCCGGGGCCTCCCAAGGATCCCCTTGAGGAGCATCCGGCCGCCGGATGACAGAGCTGCGACTGTGCGGGCTAGCCGGCCGGGTGCATGTGGCAGAGAAAGGCAGCGCAGGGAGGGAGCCACTGCACCTGCGGCCACGGCAGACCACCCCCCACAACCAGGATCCAGGGAGCCCCCACTGACCACCAGGCTAAGGTAAGGTGACACATTTCTAAAAAAAATAAAATCCGAGGACATTTTTAAATGTCCCCGGGAACATAAAATAAAACCTTTTTTTTTCTTTCCCTACCTGGCTGAATGTATTTAATTATATATATTAGATACATTCAGCCAGGTAGAGGGGGGGTGGCATGTGGGCTGCGCGGGGTCTCAGGCAGTGGTTTGTTTTTTTTGTGTGTATATTTTTAGAAAGTTTAGAGGGGAAAGTAAGGGCAGGTATGATATATATATATAAGATATATATCTATATTCTTATAAATATATATATCCAGACTTGTATTACACACACATTTTGGCAACTAATTGCCCCCCCCCCCATTTGGCTGATCCCTCCAGAAGAAATGTTGAACCCGATAGAGCAGAGAATAATATATATATTCTCTGCTCTGTCGGGTTCAACATTTCTTCTGGAGGGATCAGCCAAATGGGGGGGGGACGCATTTAGTTGAGATTGTCCACATGCCACCCCCATGTGCGTTTGTTTATATATGGTCACCTCAGCCGGGTTAGCCCCCCTTATCAAAATTTTTGAACAAAACCCATGCAGTTGGTTAGAGCTTTGTTAGATCAGGTTAGATCAATAGTTGTTTGCGTTAGATCACACATAGAAGAAGAGATATTAACAATTATTGTAAGGGGGGCTAACCCGTCATCAGCCCCCCCTTATCAAAAATGAACCAAAGCTTGGAAGCTTTACGTTAGATCAGGAAAGATCAAGTGGTTTTAACGTTAGATCACTCATAATTACTGAGTTAGTAAGTAATTAATAAAGATGGGTTAGCTCCCCCCACATTGAATTTTCTGGTCAGAAACAATTCAGGCTTATAGATATTTGTTAGATCAGGTAAGATCAAGTGGTTTTAATGTTAGATCACACATAATTCCTGACTTATTAAGTGATTAATAAAGACGGGTTAGCCCCCCCCCCTCATTTAATTTTCTGACAAAAAAACATTCAGGCTTATAGATCTTTTAGATCCGGCTTATAGATCCGGTTTTTATTTAGTTAGTGGATTCCTGTCCAGTGCGGTGAGAAGCAAACGTAATGCAGTGTAGACACGCTGCGAGGCGGAGCGGAGTGAAGTCAAGCCTGCAAAATGTTTGCTTCTCCTCACTTCGCTACGATGTGCGTCGCTACATGCTCAGTGTGTCTCAGCCTTTATTCCTGCATCGCTAGCTTACCGAATCAGTTTGTATACTTGTTACTGACCCTGCTTGTTCTGAGGACCCGATCTGTTGCCGACTTTGCCTGCCATTTGACTATTCTCTCTGTGTATTCCCTGTCTGTTCTGTTTGCTTCCTGTTGCTACTGGTGTGTGCTGATTTTCACCATATACAGTAGCGCAGTACAAGTGCCTAAACATTGCTGACCCAGTTTTGTTATAGCTGCTGATGTAACTGAATAGATCGGGGATCTCTTCTGCATTACCAAAACCTCCACCACTGCACTCTTCCACAATACCTCAGAGGGGTTACAGTGTGAAGGCACTTGCTGCCACCAAAGGCAAAATATTTGGGAGCACTGACGCCTATACCTGATTCAAATCATTTTAATATTTGACCGCAGGGTCCAACCCTGCACTCTTCCACAATACCACAGAGGGGTTACGGTGTGACGGCACTGTTGCCGACACTAAAGGCCCAATTTTAAAGCACCTATTGTTACTTTCATCCAAAGCCTGCATAAGTTTCACCATAATTTAGCCAAAAAATCACTAAACTTGTTCTGCGTGTCCTAAAATGTCTGCTCTTTTCATACAGGCTGCCGCCCCAAGCAGTTGTTTATGAATAGATTAAAGGAAAAACATTTACCATCATTTGAAATGTCATTTTTTTGTTTATAAATGTTTCTATACATCCTACAAATCCACCACTTCACGGGCAGGTTATGGGGACCTCCTAGGCACGATATTTGAAGTAACTTTTCGTTTTTATTCTTAACCTTTATTTCATGGAAAACTCACTGTTCCTTTAACCCCTTAAGGCCAGCGGCGCCTAACCCCCCTCCCGCCCGATACTTACCTCCCTCGCTGGATCCCTCGCAGATCTGGCAGGAAGGAAGCCTGCCCTCGTGATTTACATGGGCCGGCGAGCTGGATGACGTCACCACGCTGCGTGGTGACGTCATCAGCAGGCGCCCCCATTGAAATCAATGGAGGGGAGGGGGGCTCCTTCGGAGCCCTCTATCTCTCCAACCATTGAAGATGGAGAGATGCAAGTTGCTCCGCTGGAAAGGGGAGAGTAGCGGGATCCTTTTAATCCCTTTATCTCCCGATCCGTGGCAGCAGGAGGGTCATATTTGATATCATTGGAAAGGCCTGATCATGGCCTTTCCAATTATAGCAAACATGACCAGGTTTGGTGTAAAAATAAAACTTTAATAAATAAATAAATAAATAGAAGTATAATAAAAATAAATATATATATATTTTTTTTTAAAATTTTTTGTGGGGGATTTAGTTAATTAGTACCTAGGCTGTCATCTAAAAATAATTAGCATAAAACAGTCAGAATGAGCTCAGCGCACATAGGTGAACTGGCTCAGCAGTGGAGGGGTTAAAAAGCAAAAACATGTAAAAATTGGTTATTTCTATTCTCGGGACAATATATTGAAACTATTTAGCCGGGGTCTTTTTTGGTGGTTGTAGATTTTAGGGATTAAATTCAGAAAAAGTGTGTTTTTACCATTTTTTCATCATATTTCGTATTTTTTTATAGTAAATTATTGGATATGATAGAAATAATGGTATTTTTAGAAAGTCCATTTAATGGCGGGAAAAACGGTGTATAATATGTGTGGGTTGAATAAACGAGTAAGAGGAAAATTTGACCTAAACACTAACAGCGCAGAAACGTAAAAACAGCAGCGGTCACTAAAGGACGGATTTGTGTAAAACTGCCCAGTCACTAAGGGGTTAAAAACTTTTTTTAACTTTTTGTCCTTGTTTCCTGTCCCCCAGGGCACTACCTGGACCTACACCTTTTATGGCAAATATCTTGCATATATGCACTCTTGGAGGGCACTCTAAAATTTGAACGTTCGAGTCCCATTGACTTGCATTGAGTTTGAATTCGAACTTTTGAAATTGTTCGAGTTCGAATGCGAACCGAACACGGGGGTGTTCGGCTCATCACTACTTAGCAGTACCACGACATAAAATTCCACATTTGTATCCAGCTGAGCACTAGATCTCACACACACTGTATATTTTTCACTAATATATTATTTTTATAAGATTTAAAACTAGATCTTACAAAACCAATGTTGAGTTGAGAAAACAGAATTTAAACTCATGACAAAGAGAAGTGTGATAATTCTTAGGCTTGTGCACTGATTTTTTTTTCGTTTCGGTTCGTTCGGATTTTGTAAATTTTCGTTTCGACTTGTTTCGGCCGATTTTCGTTTCGTTTCATTTTTCGTATCGACTTTTTTTCGTGATTTTGGAAATTTTCGTGTTTTTCGGAACATCTGTTCTCGTTTCAAAGTGTCTATTCGTTGTTTACGTAAACTAATGTTTTTTCGGATACGATAATTATATGATACGATAATTCTGCCATTGAGATTTCTCATGTTTTACAAGAAGGATACATTGAGATTTCTCTGGTTTTCCAGAAAGGAAACATTGAGATGGGAATGATACAAAATTTAATTACAGAATCAGCGCTATAAGTACGATGTCCGAAATTACTGAAATGGAACCGAAATCAGGAATGGAGCCGAAATCACAAATGGAACGAAAATGAATTTCGATTTTACACATTTCTAGTCCATTCGAAAACTCCGAAAAGTTTTCGTTTCAGCACGAAAATTTGTTCGGATCTGCCGTTTTCGGATCTGAAAATTTTCGGAAACTCGGCCGAATCCAAATGCACGAATAGGGAAATTTCGTGAAAATTCCGAAATTCCGAAACATCCCTAATAATTCTGCTGAAACAAGGTTTTCTTCTATTTATGTAATGTGTGTATGTATTGGGACATTTGAGCTTTATTACTCCCAGCAACCTTTGGGTAGCCAGAGATTGTATTAGCCTGAATACTAAAATGTTACATTGTGTAAAAAAAATAACTTTATTGGCTAACGCAGTTTGCTTGGGGCTGCATTGCTTACCTTGCATTTTGCTTGGGGCTGCATTGCTTACCTTTTCCCTTGCTGCTATAATGCAGCACTGCAGTTTGATCTACAAAAAAACTGTATACTATGGGAGAAGCAGCACTTATTACAGAGCTATTCACTAAAGGGTGAAGCCAGGAATTGGCTGGAGAAGAGAACAATCTAGATCAAATAGACGATTTGGAAAGTGAGTTAAATGGGAGAATTTTTCTGGTTTGACTATTTTTACCAAATGTTTTCACTTTTGCCAATTTTTTCGAGTTTCACCTTTAGTGAATAGAGCTGTAAGTCTCTCTATCTTATTGCTGGGAGGATCAGTGGCTGAGAAATATTTTTTCCACCAGGTGAAGCGTAATTGAAGGTACTTTTGGTCTTGTGTTGCTTTAAAACAATAGCAGGGTTATTCAAAGAGAATCGAAAAATCACAGACGTTCGGTGACTTTTCGTTCCCTGCACTTCGAGGTGATTCGGCGATCCTATTTTGCCGACCCTGCGGTGTATTCACCAAGCACCGCAGGGCCCCCGTAGTGCCGTGAATACTCGCTGCAAACCTGCCAAACACTCACCGAACACTCACCGAAACCAGCAGAAAACAGCTGGATTAACCACGCCGAACACGCCAGAGACTAGCCGGCGATCACAGTGCAGAGCAGCCGACACGCAGACGAACAAGGTAGAAAAAAACCCCAGTACTCTTGAAAGTTTGAAAATTGAAACGTTGTTTGCAAAAAACTACAGAAAAAAAATATCTGAAATTTACATTTAAGGTCTGTTACAGAAAAAAGAAAAAACGATTAAAAAAAACCCAGAAAAAAAGTTTGCCAAAAAATCCCCAAAAATGCCTAAAAGATCCTAAAAAAATCTAATAATAAAGAGACTCTATACAGCAGAATAAAATAATAAACCGTTTATTAGATATTGAATTAAAACTGGAATATTTTTGACATTGAAGCCTATAGGATTCTCCTTAATAAATCTGCCGAATGAGACCACCGAACAGCAGGGCATTTCGGCAACTTTTCCCTGTTGTTTTGTGTTCTTTGAATAGATGAAGCATTGCTTCTCTGTGGGGGAGTGCACTGCCCTCGAACAGGCAATTACGTATGTGCAGGCAATTCGCCAACATTTGGCGAACTGCCTGCTCTCAGAATAGCCGAATGGCCCTGAAATGTCCCCGTTTGCCGAATTTCAGTGTTCGGTTACATTTCGGCGCCAGATCGACTCTCTTTGAATAACCCTGATAGATACATAGTTACAAAGGCTGAAAAAATACATTCGTCCATCGGGTTCAGCTTTTCACACATCAACTAATGATGTTGATCCAAAAGAAGGCAAAAAACCCAGCTTCAACATCACAGTTGTAGATGTGAGGAATAACAATGATGCAGGTTCAAATATTTCAGAATTTTATGGTTGATTCTGTGTATCTTAACTTCATTCCAAATTTATTGTGCAAGGTTGAAAACAGAACAGTACTAAATTACGAGTACTATTATCTATACATTACTTGATGTTTCCTGTAAATGACATTTATTATTTAAACTACTCAGAGACAGAGGAGATGCACAGATGTTAACCATTCCAAACCCATCTCTACTGCAATGGTTCCTGAAAAAAGCTTAACAGTGCTGTACAAACCTTATAAAAAATGATATTCTATAAATTATATATAAAAAAGATTATATTAGTGCATAATATAGGAACACCGGGTTAGCAATTCAGTACCTTATTCTGCGTATGGGTGTTTATCCACTACTATTTGGTTTTTGATTCTCTTATAACTGGGAAACCCTTCCCTGGGTTATAATGGACGATATATAATTAATTTATGAAATATAAGGTTTTCAGAATCATTTACTTACTCCCACACCCTTGCCATGCACATAACAACAGCTGTTTTGACGCTCATGGACACCTATTCCAGAAGCTGTACTTTGCAAAAATGCTAGGTCATGGCTCATATTCTCCTTGATTATTTGATTTCTGTTTTCCTGACTCAGCTTGGATTGCATTATTTTTGATTCTTCGACTTGCTCTCATTGTTTGATGCTGTGACCTTGGCTCACCCGTGCTGTGATTCTGCAGTAGTTATAGAATTATTTTCAGTTTTTTACTTCTCTACCTCAATTTGACCGACCAGATCAAGGAACACTAATGCATCTGTCTATCGATCAATGCATGCATGACTGTGATCTAATCCTTTCTAAAACACATGAAAATTGCAGCTTTTTTTGTTTTGAGATGATGGGAGAATACATATTTTTTGGGTGATGTCCAAACGATTTGGCTGGATGTCTGATCTGCTTATTAGATGCTTGCATGGAAGGTTTTCATCTTTTGGGATTGGTTTATAATCCCATTACATCACCCAATCTGTGGGTGCTCCTTTCTTTATTTCTCCTGCTTTTCCCTCAGAGTCTTACTTACTCCATGCTCAGGTCTTGGGTACTGTGCCCAGTTGATCCTTCCCAGTATCATTCAGTTGGCCCACAGAACCAGATTATTCTAGACACTATGGGCACTATCATGTTGCCATCGGTAAAGTGGGACGCAAAAGGGAAAAATTAGCATTCGCTCACGAAACTCTGTATCAGAGCTTGCTGAGCTGAGGTTCTAGGTGGGACTATGCCCTTGCACTCTGTGGGCTGAATCAGCCCCTCAGACATCAATCAAAGGTGGGGGAGCAGAGAGCTCGGAGTAATATGACCACTCAGATATGATTGACGATCACACTGTGTAGAGCAGGGCTCAGCAACCTTTGCCCTCCAGATGTTTTGGAACTACATCTCCCATTATGCTCAGGTACACATTAGATTGGCCAAGCCTCATGGGAAATGTAATTCCAAAGCATCTAGAGGTACCAGGTTGTTGACCCCTGGTGTGGAGTGTCCCTTTACGAGGTTTGGGGACTAAAGGTGACCAATAATGATTGCATAATCAGAGCAGTGTGTGAGTTACTGTGAGTGATTATCATGCAACAATTGATAGACTGCACACTACCAATGCGTTGGGAATGTACTGTATATGATCTAACAGTTAGTTGGATTACTAGATCTGCTTTATGTCGGGAATAGTGTGCATACCTACAGCCAAATCACTAATGAATGTGTCTGGGAAAAGCAGCACAGCACCGGTTTATATTATCGTATATATGGCTTGGGTACACACTCAAGAGAAATATATACAGTTTAAATCTGCATGGTCGTTTGGTTATATATTTTCATTGCTCTTTAAAATATGTCCTTGTTAAAGACACAGCCGGTTCTCCTATTTGCTGTCTCTTTCATGGATGGAATAATTCACCCACAGGTGCTTTTCTTGCTGCTTTACAAAGTGATAAAAGACAAATTGTTAGCAAAACACAGCCTTTCTAAATGTTTCTGTTTCCCAATGGATCTTAAAGAAACCTTCACATATTTTCAGTGTATTCTGCTTTGCCACACGTTCACACAAAAGCATCAAGTGTGTGTGTGTGTGTGTGTGTGCACATACAAAGCTTCAACATGTGTTACTTTATTAATCCCTTCACTACCAATTGATTTTCCATAAAAACACTGGAAGTACCTGGTAGTATTATGGAAAGCCCCTTTCCATTAACAATATGAAAAAATACACAGAAGCATCTCTACGTTATGTTTTTCCTTTTAGGTGAGCCCTGTTTGATGGGCAGACGACACCCTCTATTGGCCAAAAAGTGCTACTGCATGTACGTTACAGGTTGGGCTCTCTATTTCTGTGAAAGAAAGAACTAAACAATTTCCACACATTGGCTGTCATGTCTGTCGTCTTAACACTTTATCCCCTTCACAATCAAATTGTTTTCCATAAGTCCACTGCCACAATGGATTTATGGAAAAAAAAAATGCACAGCACATACAGTTGTGCTCATACGTTTACATACCCTGGCAGAATTTATGATTACTTGGCCATTATTCACAGAACATGACTGATAACACAAAAAACATTTCTTTCGCTCATGGTCAGTGTTTGGCTGAAGCCAATTATCAATCAAGTGTGTTTACTCTCTTTAAATCATAAATGACAACAGAAACAACCCAAATGACCCTGATCAAAAGTTTACATACCCCAGTTCTTCATACAGTGTATTGCCCCCTTTAACATCAATGACAGCTTGAAGTCTTTTGTGGTATTTGTGGATGAGGCTCTTTATCTTCTCCGATGTAAAGCTGCCCATTCTTCTTGGCAAAAAGTCTCCAGTTCCTGTAAATTCTTGGGCTGTCTTGCATGAACTGTTTGAGATCTCCCCAGAGTGGCTCAATGATATTGTAGGTTAGGAGACTGAGATGGCCATTCCAGAACCTTCACTTTATGCTGCTGTAGCCAATGACAGGTCGACTTGGCCTTGTGTTTTGGATCATTGTCATGTTGGAATGCCCAAGTACGTCCCATGCGCAGCTTCCGGGCTGATGAATGCAGATTTTGCTGCAGTATTTTTTGATAAATTTTGACCAAATTTCCTGGGCCTTTGTAGCTCACACATCCCCAAAACATCAGCGATTCACCTCCGTGTTTCACAGTAGGAATCAGGGCCGCCATCAGGGCATTACGCCCCATACAGCAGTAAGGGGCCGGTGCCCGGGGGGGCCGGGCCGCCGGGGTCCCCGCCGGGCCGCCGGGCCCCCGCTGGGGCCGCCGGGGCCCCCGCCGGGCCCCTTACTGCTGTGACTGCAGTCTGCTATGATGGTGGCCGCTGCCCGCTGCCTTAATTTCTTTGGCCGGGCCGCGGGCGGCCAAGCAGCGTGCGTCTACTTCCAAGGCACGCTGCTTTGGCACCGCCCCCAGTCACGTGTGTGACGGCGCACACGTGACGAACGTCGTCAAAAGAACTCTGACACCGCCTGGTGAAGAAGCAAGAAGAAAGAAGCAAGAAGAAGCGGAGAAGCAAGAAGAAAGAAGCAAGAAGCGGAGAAGAAAGAAGAAAGAAGCGGAGAAGCAAGAAGAAGGAAGCAAGAAGAAAGAAGCGGAGAAGAGAGGAGAAGAACCAGTCCAGGACAGAAGACTGTAGCAGGTGAGTAGGACGGGGTCAGACCGGGCCCATCCCCAGGCACCCAGGCCCATCCCGGGGACCGCACCAAGGCCCAGCCAGGCCCATCACCAGGGCCCGTGGACCAGACTGGGCCCAGGCCATCCCCATCCCCGGGTCCAGACCGGGCCAGGGCCCGGGGACCAGCCCAGGGCCTGGTGACCAGCCCAGGCCCATCACCAGGGACGAGCCCAGGCCCATCACCAGTTGCCCGGGGATCAGCCCAGGCCCAACACCAAGGACCAGACCGGGCCAGGCCCATCCCCAGGGACCAGACCGGGCCCAGGCCCAGGGACCAGACCGGGCCAGGCCCATCCCCAGGGACCAGACCGGGCCCAGGCCCATCCCCAGGGACCAGACCGGGCCAGGCCCATCCCCAGGGCCCAGGCCCATCCCCAGGGACCAGACGGGCCAGGCCCATCCCCAGGGACCAGACCGGGCCCAGGCCCAGGCCCATCCCCAGGGACCAGACCGGGCCCAGGCCCAGGCCCATCCCCAGGGACCAGACCGGGCCCAGGCCCAGGCCCATCCCCAGGGACCAGACCGGGCCAGGCCCAGGCCCATCCCCAGGGACCAGACCAGGCCCAGGCCCATCCTCAGGGACCAGACCGGGCCAGGCCCATCCCCAGGGACCAGACCGGGCCCAGGCCATCCCAGGGACCAGACGGGCCCAGGCCCATCCTCAGGGACCAGACCGGGCCCAGGCCCATCCCCAGGGACCAGACCGGGCCCAGGCCCATCCCCAGGGACCAGACCGGGCCCAGGCCCATCCCCAGGGCCCAGACCCCAAGGCCCAGTCCCCAAGGCCCAGGGCCCACCCCAAGGCCCAGACCCCAGGGCCCAGTCCCCAAAGCCCAGACCCCAGGGCCCAGTCCCCAGGCCCAGACCCCAGTCCAAGTGCAGACCCTAGGGCCCAAGGCCCAGTCCCCAAGGCCCAGACCCCAGGGCCCAGTCCCCAAGGCCCAGTCCCCAAGGCCCGACCCCAGGGCCCAAGGCCCAGACCCCAGGGCCCAGTCCCCAAGGCCAGACCCCAGGGCCCAGACCCCAGTCCAAGGTGCAGACCCTAGGGCCCAAGGCCAGTCCCCAAGGCCCAGACCCTAGGGCCAGTCCCCAAGGCCCAGACCCTAGGGTCCAGACCCAGGGCCCCAGACTCCAAGGCCCAGACCCCAGACCCTATGGCCCAGACCCAGGGACCAGACCTAGGGCCCAGACCCAGACCCTAGGGCCCAGACCCAAGGCCCAGTCCCCAAGGCACAGTCCCCAGACCCAGGGCCCAGACCCCAAGGCCCAGACCCCAGGCCCAGTCCCCAAGGCCCAGACCCGAGGGCCAGTCCCCAAGGCCCAGACCCCAGTCCCAAGGTGCAGACCCTAGGGCCAAGGCCCAGTCCCCAAGGCCCAGACCCTAGGGCCCAGTCCCCAAGGCCCAGACCCTAGGGCCAGACCCCAGGGCCCCAGACTCCAAGGCCCAGACCCCAGACCCTATGGCCCAGACCCAGGGACCAGACCCAAGGCCCAGACCCTAGGGCCCAGACCCAGACCCTAGGGCCCAGACCCCAAGGCCCAGTCCCCAAGGCACAGTCCCCAGACCCAGGGCCCAGACCCCAAGGCCCAGTCCCCAAGGCCCAGACCCTAGGGCCCAGACCCCAAGGCCCAGTCCCCAAGGCCCAGACCCCAGGCCAGACTCAGGGCCTAGACCCCAGGGGCCAGACCCGAAGGCCCAGCCCAGACCACAAGGCACAGAGCACAGACCCCAAGGCCCAAACCAGACCCAGGGACCAGGCCCAGACCCAAAGGCCATCATATACATCCCATTACTGTGAGATTTATTGCTGTGGATTCTGTGATACGTTCATACACACCGCACATTACTATGGAGTTTTATTGCTGTGAATTCTGTGATACGCTCATACACACTACACATTACTGGGAGTTTTATTGCTGTGGTGCTATTTTATGTCCTTTTTTTTTTGAAGGGGGAGAAAAGCTGTTAGAGGTTGATGGAGTGCCGGGGGGGGGCCCCATCGTGAGGTTTAGTAAGGGGCCCCATCATTTCTGATGGCTGCCCTGGTAGGAATGGTGTACCTTTCATCATAAGTAGGGATGAGCCGAACACCCCCGAGTTTTATTTTATTTTAATAAATACGCTTTTGAATCCTGCCGTTCCTGCTTCTTGCTTCTTTGCGTCTGGAGTGGTTTTTGTGAATTGTTTCCTAAAAATTCATCTGCGGATACTCCAAGAGCCAGGAGGCTCTCCTCTGAGTGAGTAAGCCCTTGGCCCTTGCTTTGCACATATAATAAGTATTTGTTGTGGAATTACACTAGGGGATTCTCCCTCTGTTTTTTGTTTCCCTTGTATATGGAATATCTGGAGAGAGAATACTCTAACAGGTTGTATAGGTGCCTGTAAAAGAAGAAAAATACCTAGAAGGCGAATAATACTAGAGCCGGTACCTGGGCTCTTTGTTTGTCTGAACATTCCACAGAGAATATGTGAACATGCATCTGAATACAGAGACTTTGACAGAGATTGGAGTGTGCTGTACCCATTTTTTTGAACTTATTGGGACTGT
The DNA here is from genome assembly GCA_009667805.1 of Leptobrachium leishanense. Classification (NCBI taxonomy): domain Eukaryota; kingdom Metazoa; phylum Chordata; class Amphibia; order Anura; family Megophryidae; genus Leptobrachium; species Leptobrachium leishanense. Next base: position 58,180,423 of record CM019072.1, read on the forward strand.
ATGGTCTGAATATCTGGTTTCATTGGAGAAACCACCAAGAGGGGACATAGCGACGTCGTAAGGTATCGTGAGGGGATTGTTGTTTTGGTGTGACGCTCCACTTTTTCTTTTCCAATACCCCCGAGTTCGGTTCGCATTCGAACTCGAACTTTTAAAAAGTTCGAATTCGAACTCGAACACGAACACGAACTCAATACAAGTCAATGGGACTCAAAGTTCGATTTTTATAGTGCCCTCTAAGAGGGCATATATGCTAGATATTTGCCATAAAAGGTGTATAGGAGTCCGGGTAGTGCCCTGGGGAACAGGAAACAAGGACAAAAAGTTAAAAAAAAAAAAACGTTTTTAAAGGGACAGTGAGTTTTCCATGAAATAAGGGTTAAAAATAAAAACAAAAAAATTCCTTTAAATATCGTGCCTAGGAGGTCCCCATAACCTGCCCGTGAAGTGGCAGATTTCTAGGATGTATAGAAACATTTAAAAACAAAAAAATGACGTTTCAAATGACGGTAAATGCTTTTCCTTTCATCTATTCATAAACAACTGCTTGGGGCGGCAGCCTGTATGAAAAGACATTTTAGGACGCGCAGAAAAAGTTTAGTGATTTTTTGGCTAAATTATGGTGAAACCTATGCAGGCTTTGGATGAAAGTAACAATAGGTTCTTTAAAATTGGGCCTTTAGCGTCGGCAAAAGTGCTGTCACACAGTAACCCCTCTGAGGATATGAATCTGTTACAGGCGTCAGAGGTAGTGCACCCAAATATTGTGCCTTTGGTGCCAGGCCAGCAAGTGCCATCATACAGTAACCACTCTGTGGTATTGTGGAAGAGTGCAGGGGTGGACCATGCGGTCCTATATTAAAAAGATATGAATCTGGTAAAGGCGTCAGTGCACCCAGATATTGTGCCTTTGGTGCCAGGCCTGCAAGTGCCATCATACAGTAACCCCTCTGTGGTATTGTGGAAGAGTGCAGGGGTGGGCCATGCGGTCCTATATTAAAAAGATATGAATCTGGTAAAGGCATCAGTGCACCCAGATATTGTGCCTTTGGTGCCAGGCCTGCAAGTGCCATCATACAGTAACCCCTCTGTGGTATTGTGGAAGAGTGCAGGGGTGGACCATGCGGTCCTATATTAAAAAGATATGAATCTGGTAAAGGCATCAGTGCACCCAGATATTGTGCCTTTGGTGCCAGGCCTGCAAGTGCCATCATACAGTAACCCCTCTGTGGTATTGTGGAAGAATGCAGGGTGGACCATGCAGTCCTATATTAAAAAGATATGAATCTGGTAAAGACGTCAGTGCACCCAGATATTGTGCCTTTGGTGCCAGGCCTGCAAGTGCCATCATACAGTAACCCCTCTGTGGTATTGTGGAAGAGTGCAGGGGTGGGCCATGCGGTCCTATATTAAAAAGTTATGAATCTGGTAAAGGCATCAGTGCACCCAGATATTGTGCCTTTGGTGCCAGAACTGCAAGTGCCATCATACAGTAACCCCTCTGTGGTATTGTGGAAGAATGCAGGGTGGACCATGCGGTCCTATATTAAAAAGATATGAATCTGGTAAAGACGTCAGTACACCCAGATATTGTGCCTTTGGTGCCAGGCCTGCAAGTGCCATCATACAGTAACCCCTCTGTGGTATTGTGGAAGAGTGCAGGGGTGGACCATGCGGTCCTATATTAAAAAGATATGAATCTGGTAAAGGCGTCAGTGCAGCCAAATATTGTGCCTTTCATGGCAGCAAGTGCCTTCACACCGTAACCCTTTTGTGGTATTGTGGAAGAGTGCAGGGTTGGACCCTGCGGTTCAAAAAATTAAAATTATATAAATGTGGCACAGGCGTCAGTGCAGCCAAATATTGTGCCTTTCATGGCAGCAAGTGCCTTCACACCGTAACCCTTTTGTGGTATTGTGGAAGAGTTCAGTGCTGGAGGTTTTGTGAATGCAGAAGACATCCCCGATCTATTCCGTTACATCAGCATCAGGGGATTGATAGCTGCTGATCCAGGACTGATTCATTTTTATAAATGTCAGCCGGTCTACAGAGTCGGTGGACAGACGCACTCTTTTGTCTGTGACAAAACCTCCAGCGGCACTGAACGTCCTTTCAGAAAGCACACTAGATGAAGGGCAACCTAGTAGCTGCATAGCATATTGGCTAAGTTCTGGCCAGTGATCCAATCTCAGCACCCAGTAAGCCAGTGGATCATCTGCTGGAAAGGTATCCAGGTCTGCCCTTGCCCCTAGGTAGTCCTGCACCATATGGTGAAGACGCTGGCAATGGGTGCCTACATTTGACATTCCTGGGTGTCGTGGACTAAAAAAATTTAAAAAGGCATCAGTCAAGCGGCCCGGCCTTCACCACTATTCCTCTGATCATCTGCAGCCTCAGAAGCACCTGTGTCATCACTTGGTAACCTACCAGTGCCTGGAAAGGTGTTACCTCAAGTTTTTTCATCCTGTGCTCCCTCTGTGCGGGCAGGATGAGCTCTGCAACTTCACCCTTGTATCGTGGATCAAGAAGGGTTGCCAACCAGTAACGACCCCTCTCCTTGATAGCACGAATCCTGGGGTCCTTTAGCAGGCTTTGCAGGATAAGGGAGCCCATGCAGCGTAGGTTGGAGGTGGCATTAGCTTCCGAGTCTTCCTGGTCAATGAGGAGGATGACCCCATTGTGCATTTCCTCCTACCAGCCACATACTAGTCCTTGTGTTTCTGGGCACACAAAACCCTCCCTTGAGGAATCCCCACCTTCAATGCCCCCAATACTTAAATATTCCTCATCCTCCTCCTGTCTGATCTGAGGAGGACCCGCTGGAATGCTGTCTGCGGAAAGCCTGGGGCCTTCAGAGCTAGGGAAGGCCTCCTCTTCCTCCCGCTGCTCTGCCTCTAGAGCCACATCTATAATTCCCCGCAGAGTGTGCTCCAGCAGGAACACTAAAGGAATTGTGTCACTGATGCATGCACTGTCCCTGCTCACCATCCTCATTGCCTCCTCAAATGGTGACAGTACAGTGCATGCATCCTTGATCATCAGCCACTGCGGGGGGGAAAAAAACAAGTTGACCTGAACCTGTCCTTGTGCCATACTCACACAGGTACTCGTTGATGGCCCTCTGCTGCTTGTGCAGACGCTGCAGCATTGCTAATGTTGAGTTCCACCTGGGGGGCATGTCACAGATCAGATGGTTTGTGTTAAGATGGAATTCTCTTTGAATTTCTGCCAGACAAACACTTGCTGGGAATGACCGTCTGAAGTGGCTGCAGACTTTCCTGGCCTGGCTGAGAAGCTCTGCCAGCCCTGGGTACCTGGTTAGGAAACGCTGTACCACCAGATTTAGGACGTGTGCTAGGCATGGTACATGCGTCAACTTACCTAGGCGTAGGGCGGAGAGAAGGTTGCTGACATTATCACAGACGACCATTCCCAGCTGAAGCTGGCGTGGTGTTAACCATCTCTGCAACTGCCCCTGCAGAGCAGACAGAATTTATGGCCCGGTGTGGCTCTTGTCCTCTAAACAAACCAGTTCAAGCACAGTATGGCATCTTTTTGCTTGAGCTATTGCGTAGCCCCTCTCAGGCGTTGGTTTAACTGCCACTTCGCCAGAGACACAGAAGGAGGAGGAGGAAGAGGGAGAGGTGGTGGTGGAGCAGACAGACCTCATACAAGCAGCTTTCTGGAGGCGTGGTGGATGAACAAGCTCCAGCACAGAGCCCCGTCTTGGATCCCTCCCAGCTGCATCCCTCCCAGCTGCAATCAGAGTTACCCAGTGTGCCGTGAAGGAAATGTAACAACCCTGTCCATGGTTGCTGGACCACGTGTTTAAAGTCACATGCACCTTGCTGCTGACTGCCTTTCCCAATGACTCGATAACATTGTCTTCCACGTGCTGGTATAGTGCTGGAATGGCCATCAGTGAAAAGTAATGGCGTTTTGGAACATGTCACTGTGGTACAGCACATTCAGCAAATTCACGGAAGGGAGCAGAGTCCACCAGCTGGAAAGGCAGCAGCTGCAATGCGAGTAATTTTGCTAAGCTGGCATTTAGACGCTGTGCTTGGGGATGGTTATCAGGGTTATTCAAAGAGATTCGAAAAGTCACTGCACGTTCGGTGACTCTTCAATTCGGTTCTTTTTGCCGATCCCATTTCGGTGACCCTGCGGTGTATTCAGCAAGCACCACAGGGTCCCTGAATTGCAGGGAAAAGCTGCCGCAAACCCGACGAAAACGAACCGCAAAACCCAGCGAATGCACGCCGAAAACCCTCAAAAACATCTGGATTAACCTGCCGAAAAAAACGGAAAAACCCAAGCAGGAGCCGATCACCCGCAGCGCAGCCACTGGAAAAAGCCGAGAAAGCCGAGACCGCAGACAGAGCAAAGTGAATAAATTAGGAAAACAGTTTGCATGAATGTTTGAAAAGTGAAACACTGTTTGCAAAGAAACTACTGAGCGAAAATGTCTGAAATTTACATATGAGGTCCAGGGAATGATAATAAAAAGGGCTGTTACAGAAAAAATAAGTAAACTTAAAAAAAAAAAAAAAATCGGACTTTTAAAAGAAAAAAAAAATTAAGAAAAATGCGTAAGATATCCTAAAAAATCTATACATAAAGAGACTCTTTACTGCAGAATTTTATAATGAACGGTTTATTAGATATTGAATTAATACGGGAATATTTTTAACATTGAAGCCTATAGGATTCTCCTGAATAAATTTGCCGAATTAAACCACCGCATGACAGGGCATTTCAGGAACCTTTCACTGCTGGTTTGTGTTCTCTGAATAGCCAAAGCAGTGCTTTTTCATGGGGTTTTCACTGCCCTCGAACAGGAACCGACCAGGCACCGTATGTTCAGGCAATTCGCCAGGATTTGGCGAATTGCCTGCTCTCTGGATAGCCGAATGGCCGAGAAAGGTAACCAAACGCTGATTTTCAGCGTTCGGTTACCTTTCTCAAGCAATTCGGATCTCTTTGAATAACCCTGTATATTTTTTCTTACGCTGCAGCAGCTGGGGCAACGTAATCTGACTGCGTAAATCTTCAGCTGATGGGATGCTGTCACATTGTGAGGAAGGACCTGCTGGTACATCCATTACTGTAGCATCATCCCTGTCAGTGGAGGTTGTAGCAAGCAATGACATGGCAGGACATACAGTGGGGGTAGAGACAGATGAGGAGGAGGAGGACCTACACAAAGTTTTGCCCCAACGGGATGTGTGGCACTTGTTCATATGTCGCCTCAAGCACGTGGTACCCAAGCGTCCGGTATCTTTCCCACGCTTGAGCCTCATCTGACATAGATTACAAATAGCAACGGTGGGGTCTGCTGCACATTTCTTAAAGAACTCCCAGACAGCAGAGTTCCTGGATGTGTGCTTTGAGACAACAGCGCTCTGCACCTGAGCAGCTCTGACATCTGATGCCTTGGACTGGCTAGTGCTACGGTTGGTCATACAGAATGTTGTGTCTCGTGTTTGTTGTGCCTTCTCCTCCTCACTTGACTCCTCTGTTCGATCAGGCACCCAGGTGGAGTCAGTGACCTCATCATCATTGTCATCATCACCCCCTATCTCCTCGTCACTGGAGCCAACATGGCAGTATGCTGCAGCTGCTGGGGCAACATGAGTGCCAGTTATTTGTGTGTCATCACTGGCACCCCCTTCCTCTAGGTTGATTATACTCCCTTCCTCAACCTCAGAGATTGAATCAGAGCACTGTACTTGCTGCACATCCTCAAGCAGCATGCCACTGTCATTGTAGTCAAACAATTCAGCTGACTCCTCCGTGTGTGATAGTGAGGCTACGGCAGGAATAGCTGTGGACATGGAGGCTGCATTAGATGTTTTGGCAGCTGTGGTGGACTGTAAAGCACTACAAGCCTGGCTGGCAGAGGACTCGGAGGATGAGGATGGCCTGGTTAGCCAATCCACCAAATCCTCTGTTTGTTGCTGCTGCTTAAAACGGCCAGCACCAGTTAGAAAGGACAAGCGTACCCCTGCAGAGGATGCACCACGTCCACCACGACCAGAGGCACAACCTCCCGACACAGAGGCTTCTTGCCCTCTTATCTGTGTCTGGGAGCGTCTGCCTGTCCTTTTTGGTCTTTCTGACATGGCGAGTGATATATAGATTAAATATATACAGAACTCTGATTCAACTCTGGTATAAAGATTAAAGATTTCCAGAACTCTGGTATAACTCAGTGAGACACCCTGATAGCTGGCAGCCAGTGACAAGACACAGATTGCAATTCACAGAAACCTCCTATAAATCAGTGAGACCCCCTGATGTGTGCCAGTGACAAGACACAAATTACAATTCGCAGAAATCTGCGAGAAGTCAGTGAGACCCCCTGATAGGACCCCTTGATAGCTGGCAACAGTGACAAGACACAGATTACAAGTCCCAGAAACCTCCTATAAATCAGTGAGACCCCCTGATGGGTGGCAGTGACAAGACACAGATTACCTCAATTCCCAGATATTTTGGAGAAATTACTGACCCCCCAAAATACTTGGTGGCAGCCAGTGAGAACACACAGATTACCTCAATTCCCAAATATTTTGTATAAATTACTAACCCCCAAAATACTGGGTGGCAGTGAGTGAGAACACACAGATTACCACAATTCCCAAATATTTTGTAGAAATTACTGACCCCCAAAATACTGGGTGGCAGTGAGTGAGAAAACACCGATTACCACAATTCCCAAATATTTTGTAGAAATTACTAACCCCCAAAATACTGGGCTGCAGTGACAACACACAGATTACCTCAATTCCCCCAGGATTTGGCGAATTGCCTGCTCTCTGGATAGCCGAATGGCCAGGAAAGGTAACCGAACGCTGTTTATCAGCGTTCTGATACCTTTCTCAAGCAATTTGGATCTCTTTGGATAACCCTGACTGACCCCCCAAAATTCTGGGTGGCAGTGACAAGACACAGATTACCTCAATTCCCAAATATTTTGTATTAATTACTAACCCCTCAAAATTCATGGTGGCAGTGACAAGACACAGATTACCTCAATTCCCAAATATTTTGTATTAATTACTGACCCCCCAAAATTAAGGGTGGCAGTGACAAGACACAGATTACCTCAATTCCCAATTATTGTGTAGAAATTACTGACCCCCAAAATACTGGGTGGCAGTGAGTGAGAACACACAGATTACCTCAATTCCCAAATATTTTGTAGAAATTACTGACCCCCAAAATACTGGGTGGCAGTGACAAGACACAGATTACCTCAATTCCCAAATATTTTGTAGAAATTACTGACCCCCAAAATACTGGGTGGCAGTGAAAAGACACAGATTACCTCAATTCCCAAATATTTTGTAGAAATTACTGACCCCCAAAATACTGGGTGGCAGTGACAAGACACAGATTACCTCAATTCCCAAATATTTTGTAGAAATTACTGACCCCCAAAATTCAGGGTGGCAGTGACAAGACACTGATTACCTCAATTCCCAAATATTTTGTAGAAATTACTGACCCCCAAAATACTGGGTGGCAGTGAGAAGACACAGATTACCTCAATTCCCAAATATTTTGTAGAAATTACTGACCCCCAAAATTCAGGGTGGCAGCGACAAGACACAGATTACCTCAATTCCCAAATATTTTGTAGAAATTACTGACCCCCAAAATAGTTGCTGGTGGCAGTGACAAGACACAGATTACCTCAATTCCCAAATATTTTGTAGAAATTACTGACCCCCAAAATACTGGGTGGCAGTGACAAGACACAGATTACCTCAATTCCCAAATATTTTGTAGAAATTACTGACCCCCCAAAATAGTTGCTGGTGGCAGTGACGAGACACAGATTACCTCAATTCCCAAATATTTTGTAGAAATTACTGACCCCCAAAATACTGGGTGGCAGTGACAAGACACAGATTACCTCAATTCCCAAATACTGACCCCCAAAATACTGGGTGGCAGTGACAAGACACAGATTACCTCAATTCTCAAATATTTTGTAGAAATTACTGACCCCCAAAATACTGGGTGGCAGTGAGTGAGAACACACAGATTACCTCAATTCCCAAATATTTTGTAGAAATTACTGACCCCCAAAATACTGGGTGGCAGTGACAAGACACAGATTACCTCAATTCCCAAATATTTTGTAGAAATTACTAACCCCAAATACTGGTGGCAGTGACAATACACAGATTACCTCAATTCCCAAATATATTTGTAGAAATTACTGACCCCCCAAAATACTGGTGGCAGTGACAAGACACAGATTACCTCAATTCCCAAATATTTTGTAGAAATTACCGACCCCCCAAAATAGTTCTGGTGGTAGTGACAAGACACAGATTACCTCAATTCCCAAATATTTTGTAGAAATTACTGACCCCCCAAAATTCAGGGTGGCAGTGACAAGACACAGATTACCTCAATTCCCAAATATTTTGTAGAAATTACTGACCCCCCAAAATTCAGGGTGGCAGTGACAAGACACAGATTACCTCAATTCCCAAATATTTTGTAGAAATTACTGACCCCCAAAATTCAGGGTGGCAGTGACAAGACACAGATTACCTCAATTCCCAAATATTTTGTAGAAATTACTGACCCCCCAAAATTCAGGGTGGCAGTGATAAGACACAGATTACCTCAATTCCCAAATATTTTGTAGAAATTACTGACCCTCCAAAATTCAGGGTGGCAGTGATAAAACACAGATTACCTCAATTCCCAAATATTTTGTATTAATTGCTGACCCCCCAAAATTTAGAGTGGCAGTGACAAGACACAGATTACCTCAATTCCCAAATATTTTGTAGAAATTACTGACCCCCCAAAATTCAGGGTGGCAGTGACAAGACACAGATTACCTCAATTCCCAAATATTTTGTAGAAATTACTGACCCCTAAAATACTGGGTGGCAGTGAGAAGACACAGATTACCTCAATTCCGAAATATTTTGTAGAAATTATTGACCCCCCAAAATTCAGGGTGGCAGTGATAAAACACAGATTACCTCAATTCCCAAATATTTTGTATTAATTGCTGACCCCCCAAAATTCATGGTGGCAGTGACAGGACACAGATTACCTCAATTCCCAAATATTTTGTAGAAATTACTGACCCCCCAAAATTAGAGTGGCAGTGACAAGACACAGATTACCTCAATTCCCAAATATTTTGTAGAAATTACTCACCCCCAAAATACTGGGTGGCAGTGAGAAGACACAGATTACCTCAATTCCCAAATATTTTGTAGAAATTACTGACCCCCCAAAATTTAGGGTGGCAGTGATAAGACACAGATTACCTCAATTCCCAAATATTTTGTATTAATTACTGACCCCCCAAAATTAAGGGTGGCAGTGACAAGACACAGATTACCTCAATTCCCAAATATTTTGTAGAAATTACTGACCCCCAAAATACTGGGTGGCAGTGACAAGACACAGATTACCTCAATTCCCAAATATTTTGTAGAAATTACTGACCCCCCAAAATAGTTGCTGGTGGCAGTGACGAGACACAGATTACCTCAATTCCCAAATATTTTGTAGAAATTACTGACCCCCAAAATACTGGGTGGCAGTAGTGAGAACACACAGATACCTCAATCCCAATATTTTGTAGAAATTACTGACCCCCAAAATAGTTGTGGTGGCAGTAACGAGACACAGATTACACTCAATTTCAAATATTTTGTAGAAAATTACTTGACCCCCAAAATTACTGGGGGCAGTGACAAGACACAGATTACCTCAATTCCCAAATATTTTGTAGGAATTACTGACCCACAAAATACTAGGTGGCAGTGAAAAGACACAGATTGTCACGGTGGGTCAGGGGATGGGGCGCCTGGCAGCAGCTTCCTCGCTGCTCGCTGGCCAGGCGCCGAATGTAAACGCTTCCGGGTGCGCTCACGTGGGACGCCGAGGGGCGGGGCCTGGCGTTATGACGCGGACCCGCCGGGTTTTAAAACCCAGTCTCACCACTATACCGGTGCCCTGACGTGGTATTCACTTCCCGCAGA